>QJNZ01000501.1:0-69655 GCA_004155055.1 Monosporascus sp. CRB-8-3
AATATCTCAAAGCGTTAAAGGGGTATGTAAGCTAGTAGGGGGTGCTAAACGTACCTTATATACGGAAAGGGTCCTTTTAATCGGAAAATATATGTTCCGTTACTAGGCTATACAAAAGCTGTACGCGTACGAGAAACATACGAAAATCAACCTAATACAACAACATAACTAATGTCCCCTATATCTGACAGTTACCAAGCCAACTTATAGGGCGCGACACTTCAATTCAAATCAACAGGAGGTGAAGTATGCCGAACCAGATCACTCTAAAGCTAATAGTGTATAGCCCATTATCTGGTACGCCATTATTTAAGACGGTCCTGTTTCGGAAGCACGTGAATATGCGAAACCGATTCGTGATATCGGACCAATGATAGTCGACGCAGGCGAGACAACCATACCCGACTCGGCAGCCCTCACATTTCGGAGTGAGGGCGGCCCCGGCTGTGCAAAGGGGTTAACGTCTCTCCGCTACCCCATCGGTTTGAAGTCGCACAACACAGCCGCCGTCCGCAAGGTTTACGACAAAATCGACGATACCTTCCGTGAATGCCCGAGCTGGCGGGATTGTTTTCCTACTCGAAAGTTACCCAACTCAAGGCGTGCAGGCCGTAGATCCGAGGAGCACCGCGTTCCCGCATGGAAGCGACGAGATCCTAGTAACATTGGACGTGCTGTATCAACCCAGTGCAACAATCGACCTGCTCGACAAAGCATTCGGCCAGAAGCTGCGGAACTACTTGCTAGAAGGAAACGACGATCCTCCACATCTGAGGGTGTATGTGCATGATGCGAATGGAGAAGAGAGTGTGCAAAGAGGTTTATGGCTGGGAGCGGTGGAGGTTGGAGAAACTGAGAAAGCTGAAGGCGCAGTGGGGCCCTGAAAACAGGATGCGGTATTATGTGCCTATCGTTTAACCCGAGGTTGTGTAGTTTACGGGAGGTAATTAACTGTATCAGGCAGAGCCGATAAATTTTGCATCGTTAGACCCAGGTTTGAGTCATCTTTACCTAATATCATACCGATCCATATTCCCATTCCTTCGGTAACACCTTGGTCATCCCAAATCCCAAGGTCGGTCCAGTCCTCGTCGAGGATGTTGAGTTACACTAACTAACCAACAACGACAAAGCTCGATGACCGTTTCGAGAAAGTAAGAGAGCAGCAAAGTTCAGGATTTTTAGGATGCGACAATGCTCGGCTAATTGCGTTCAAACCGACTTTTTTGGTACCGTCCTACTGTTAGCCCCATTCTGATGCTGATCCAAGGCATTTTCCTGTCAGACCCTGAGTGCCGAAAAATGTGAGGCCCCACACTATGGCGGGACACTATACCAGGTGTTAAATCTCACATTTCCGTCTAACGGGGTTCCGACAAGGGACTACCTGTGGGAATAAGGGTAAATACGGCCCACACCTGTTGTGTATATACAAATGTGTAGTACGCCAAGCCTCAAGGCTAAATACCGGGTGTGGAATCCAACAGATGTCAACCTATTTTTAACACCACCGCCTGTCTAAAGGTCAGGCGACTTTTCAGTCCGAAGAGTTAGGCAGGGGTTTTGCATCATCGTCCCCGGGCCCCGGCGTCAAGAACACGTTGTAGGCGTCACTTCCGTGGTGCATGAAGTTGTGTACACCGAGTGTATTGCGTTCGGTCGACACCGGCGACCGTTAGCTGCATGACCAGACCGAAGCTATGCAGTTTAGCGCTTGAGAAGAGTAGGGTGTATTGTCGAAAAGGTCTTTATAGTCGTATAAGTTCGGCAGCCCGAATACTGCTCAATCGACGCTATGTTTTCCAGTGCGCTACCAAGGATCAATGCGTAGTTGTCTCGTGGTGACGCGAGGGATATCGAAATCTTTATTTCCTGCGGCACATCCCCCTGAGTTACACCTAATCCACCTACTCGTTCTCAGTACACTCTCTTAAATAACGGGGAACGTTACGCGACTTAATCTATGTAATCCCGGGCAGGGTTGGTATTAACACTGTCGGCCTGCAGTACTTGGAACTCCAATACTACGCAGGCCTAACACATTCCCATGCTTGTGGACCGGGGCGTTTGCGTTGCCCACCATGTGGACTGATGAGGCAGTTATCGTGCTACAACAGTCACTGCTTCATATGGTCAACAGGCGAACAAGCCCCCCGATCGAAAACGCCACTATGAGATCCTGTACAAATATCTAATCAATAGGAGCATCGGGCACCAAGGCGGCCTAACCACCGTTAAGATCAACGCTTGCTTCCGCGAACTGTGGAACTCCGACATGGAGCGGTGGTGGACGGTTAACCGTTTATGTGCGGCCCGTATTATCAAACACGTGTCCGTCCGTAACCTTCTCGGGTCCCATTATGCGGTATGAGACCTTCTTGGAATATTCATCCTCTACGACAATAGTCACTTAATTGCGAAGCCTGCATGGGTTATGGCGAGGCCGGAGTATCAGTCATTTTATCGACTGGAAGCTGCTACTTTTGAAGGGAGAGTCAGCGAGGTCCCGAGTGGCAAGTGGCTAGACGCACTCGTAATGCTTTGCATATCTGCCCTCACAACTTACAAGTTCATGTCAGTCGACGCACCTCCTTTAGTCCGGTGGAATCAAAACCGCCTTCGCCAACTTTGCAAACCTCATCATTATGGCTCTTGTGTTTTTTTGGCTCTCAGCAATGCGTGCTTTGGTTTAAGAGGGTTCTATACTATAACTTGAAAAATCCGTATCCGGTATATTATGTATCTTCTTGCCTGGATTCCTAAGAATGCTTGAGCAGCGCGGTTGCTAATAGAAACAACATATGGTACTCGGCCCACGGGCTCCATATATAATGAGTTGTGCTATTCGCACATTAGTTTTTTTAATAGAAGCTGCACATTACTTTTTTTACACCTGCCACCGGCCCGTCATATTTTTGACGGCCCGTTGGATATCATAATTTTTTTTTTTTTTTTTTTTTTTTTTTGATAAATCAATTGCCTTAATAAAAGCGACAAATACAATATAATAATCGTCCTAATGCAATATATGCGCGTTAAGATATTAATTGTTCTTTTCGTTGCTAAGCTAAGTGTTATTAAATGCGCTATAAGGTGCGCTAGGGTGCGCTATAGGGTGCGCTATAGGGTGCGTTATAGGGCTGGACCTTTTAAAACACTCTAAGCGACCCCCTTTTTCATTTTGCAGTTATATCCTTCTCCTATACCTTATACTTTACTTATACGTATCTTTGCAAGGAAAAATCGCAAAATTAAACGGATTTTGATTTTATTATCTATAGTTAATAAGGATTAAAATCAGTTATAAAAGTCGTTTAGAAGACGTTATATTGTTAAGTTATTTAAAGATAAGCAATGAGTGTTATGAGGCGACAGAAATGGTGGCGGGTCGGTGGCAGGTGTAAAAAAAGTAATGTATGGCTCTTATATAAAAAACTAATGTGCGAATAGCACAACTCTATATAATCCCAGGCCCTGCATGCAACAACAGCAGGGTCAAGTGTAAGTTATATAAATTCTCCGATTCTCATTGCGTACTTCCCGTGGCCTCTTTAATGTAGCTGTGCTACCATTGCTGAAGAGGCTTTGATGATGTCATTGCGTAACGAGGAAAAGTCCGGATGAATATGCTTTTGGCCTTTGAATCCAGCCTATCATTCGGATAGAACATTTATTATAGCTGGGGACGTACTATATGTTCAATTAATGACGTGTCCACTCGAATCGCTAGACTCGGCTTCGTTACCAGCAGGAATGTATCTAAGTCAGCAAAGACTCTTACGAAACGTGCATGGAATACAGACGCGCGGCCATATCCCTTCGTTTAGGGATCCCCCAACCACATCACGCGAGCCAACATAGTCGGGTTCAAGGGCTAAGACTCATAACTGGACTGCACATCGAAGAATGTTGGTTTACGTGATACGTTTGTAGGAATCCTGGAATCTTAATTGGATATTGAATAACTCGAAGTCACCTTACACATCTTTCCACGTTGAGGTACGATCGTCGAATCTGCGGCCGCCGCGAAATACAGCCCTACTTGGCCCTATGCCCCGCACGGCTCCTTTCGATCTAGGGTCGTCTTACCATGCATAATGCTCCATTGATCGACGACAGAGATCACCCAAAAGGTATACGTTTAGGCATCGTTTGTACTACCGCGTTTTCTGACCTACAGGTGGTAGCGGTGTACAGGCCATCAACGAATCTTGTTCCCGAGCAAAGTACGGATCAATGGGCCTTGGCGTCAAGGCGAAGGATCGGTAGTGGTCCATATGCCCCATGGAAAACGATGAAAGGTAATGTAATAGTCTCCACCCTCATCCTGAATACGGTTTCTTATACGGCTAGTGTTAGGCCGCTGGCAGCTCTTTCGAAGGAAAACCCTTGGGGCAAGACGGGGTTCTTTTGCAGTTAACTGCAAGGAATCATGATTAATGCCTAGTGACACAGAACTTCGAGGAATTCTCCGGGAGTTGCAAAGCCCTAGGTCGAAAAAGGGCACTTGACCCGCTGGCAGGATTATACGACGACGCAAGCATCATGCTTCGAATAAGGAAGAGTACACAGAGGATAACGGGCGGATCCGAAGGCTTCAGGAATATAAATAGGGGTTCTGATACACGCATGGAAGCTACCATCTCAACATCGACTCCTCAACCAAATAGTCCCAGCTCGTCTCTTGTTTCAAAGTAAAGACAAACCAACCAACAAACAAACAAACAAATAAGCCAAGACAAAATGAAGTTCTTCACCCCGCTCTTCCTCGTCGCAACTGCGACTTTCGCTGCTGCCAACCCGGTCAACGCGGGCTCTGAGGGCCTTGTTGAGGCGCGCTGCATTGGCGACGGTGGTGACTGTGGCAATGACCCCACTGGCTGCTGCAGCGGGTGCTGCAACTTCGGTCGCACCGGAGGCTTCTGCCAACGTGTGTCACCTACATTACCCGATGAGAATTTTGAGTGTCTAGGCTGACAATGATAGCTTGTTAAACCTCCTCGAAGCTTGTGGCTGGAGGCTCTTTGACGAGCCATGGGTTATGAGGCGGGCGAATGATTCGATACGTGGTGAATGATTAGCCCCTTCTGCAATTCATACTCGAGGTGTCTTTAGGAACCTCGTGGGCTGCACCCTAGGGGTTGTATCCTGTCTTTATCTCTGCCCCGAATTTAGGGAGTTTGGAAGTTAGTCAGTCCTGGTTCTAGCTCAACCATAGTCAAAACACATATTTGTACATTCGGAACACATTATTTTAGGGATCACATGCCAGTCTTTATGCCAGAAAATGGCAGCACAGAGTGAGAGGCAGAAACTAACTGATAGGTAGCAATAGTCAACCACTAACGCCTATCCTTCCCAGATATCTGGGGAAAAGGCACCTTATATATAGGCGTAGGACCTCTGTTCAGAAGGTCCCACTATATCCCAACCTTAGCACATGACACTCTACTTTACCGTCAATAAAAAGTACTCAAAATAAAGGAGTCTGGGAGATAATTAACAGCCCGGAGATCTCGATACATTTGACCAAAAAGAGACACAACAGCCACCTTTGAAGCAAAGGAATCCAGCCAAATGCAAAATGCGAGATACTTATCCTCCATGGTCCTTTCCAAGGTGATCAACTCGCCACCTTCCGGAGCGGGCCTGTGTCGAGTCACCTTGGCAAAGGCGTTCAATGACGGATTTGTAAAGTCGAGATGGAGGGTGCTGTGACGGACGAAGTTACTCAACTCGCTGCGCACGACGGTAAGAAAAAAGTGCCTCGGCGAGCCTGTCGTGAACTTTGGCGGGGTATTCATCTCTTGCCGGATCTCAAAATCGTGCCGGTCGAGGGGGGTCTGGCAGTCCCTGGGTAGGAGCTAATATAGTGGTCTTGTAGTCGAACATCTCGCAGATACGATTGTCAAAAATGACCAGCAACCACCACAATCTTCGGCGTATCTCGGCGTTGAGAGGGCTGCATTTTGCTGGTGGCGCTTCCTAATTGCAAACCATCGTTCCAACTTAAGACATAGCTATATATATTCTCCTCTTTCGTTGTACATAATTTTGAATTTTGGCAACCCTGCTTGCCGTGTGCCAGGTCACCGTGTTTTCTGTGCTTAGCTGAATATCAGCCGTTATCTCGAGGGCGATTGAGAAGCATTTGGTTTTCCACGTGTCCGGATTAATCAGTAATGCATTAGCCCAGATGACCCATTAATTGAGATGTCGCAGAATAGGGGTATATTGCTTAGTCATCAAGACCCATTAGCCTGTAGGCACCCCGCAGGAACGTCGTTCCAGGGCTCCCACGCTATATATAGAGTTTTTCTAGCCACCCCTCTCCAGAGCCAGATCAATTAAGTCAATTTATGCTTTCCACACTCTAAGCACTCTTTCCTAGCGATCGGCCTAACTGTCACAGGAGACCAAACATGTCAGCCATACGCGTCTAATATACAACCAGGGTATGAGACCCTGACATCACACACTGAAGCATATACGGCTGAAGGAAAAGAATTTATCAGGTTAACCACTAAAAGGTCCTGGATAGAAAATGAGGGCAACGAAACCTTTTTAAATATGCATAAAAACAGTTACAACTGAGAGAAACCTGTACGCGTAATGCATAAATTAATCCTTCCTAGGTTGTTGATCAAACGAATCTAAGGTTTAGCTGTCTGATCGACTTCAGCTAGGTCTGACACAGGGCGAGTTGGTCATAGTAGCTGCTTGTGGGGAGAACGCAGGATAGGGGCTACCCAGCATGTTATGAGGCCCTAGCATCACACACTGAAGCATATACAACTGAAGGAAGGATATATTGTCAGGTTCTGACCTTCGAACGGTCCTAGCTCTGTATAGGAGGGTAGTAATACCTCTATATATACATGGGAAAGTAACTGTATGATGAGGAACGGCTATCGTCGGTGGCTAAAGGTGGTGCAATATGTTATGAGACCCTGACATCACACACTGAAGCATATACGGCTGAAGGAAAGGAATTTATCAGGTTGACCTCTAGAAGGTCCTAGCTAGAAAGTGAGGGTAGCGAACCCTCCTTAAATACATACAAAAACAGTCACAGCTAAGAGGGTACTGTACCCGTGATGCCTAAATCAACCCCTGTAGGTTGTTGATCAGCTGATTCTAAGGGTCAACTGTTCCACCGATTTTAGCTGGATCTGACATATGTATGGGCTGATATAATGGGCCTTCTGCTTGGTCCGACACGTGTACTGCCGCTCCCAAAGCCGTTTTCCAAATCCAGTTGAGTATGTTAAATAGAGCACTCGCTTTTGCACCTAGTGCTAGCAGAAAGCGTGCCTATCAGCAACTACGCCACAGACCCGCATACGGCTAACTATAGACGTCCACGCTTTGTCCACGCTTGACTCATCGCCGTTACCTTCAAGTGAACATAAGTACTTACAGTAACCGCGGATTCCTCGTTTTAGATAATGTTGTTCATAAACAACTGAAACTAGGGTCTTTCTGTCACTACCATGGCGACTGCACTCTATAATGTAGTTATTTGCAACAGCTCCTGTGCCGATCTGGCGGGCTACTTCCAAACACTCTTACGTACTGGAATGGAAGACTATCTCCGATCACCTTATCGAGAGCTCCAGCTCCAGCGCCATCGATAGGGAGGCCTTGGGTGTCTGGGTATTCGTCTGCCAGAATGCCGACGCCATAGTAGCCATTATGGCGCAGAACGTGTCAGCAACCGGCCGCCGCCACGCCAACTAGCAGTTTGGCAGGCAGCTTCGCACCGAAGCCGGCTTTCCCGCCGTCCGGGACGCGATCGGAGGGGTAGAGGGGACCCTGGCACTCATGTCTCAGATGTCCGTCAACGAGGCCGATCACCTGTGCAAAACCATGCGCAGGTCCAGCACGGCGAGGGCCGCGGTCAAGCTGCGCCGAGAGTACATGTCTGCGCTCTACCACGCCCTGCGAGGGGTACCCGGCGCTCCCAGGAACCCCGATACGCGCCCGCTGGGCGACTTGTACAAGAAAATCACGCCCGCTTGCAACGCGCAGATAGCGCTGCGGGGTGTAGACTTTCTCCACTGTACCCCTGATGAATTTCGATACCGGGCTCACGCTGCTGCATACGAGGCGCATGCGTTGGCCGCCATGTTTCCGACCGAAGGCGAAGGACAGCCCATCGGTGCATTTACCCATCTAATGGAACATAGCCGATCGTTCAATATGCTGGTCCTCCAGCGCGTGCTTCGGGACAGGATAGTGTTGACCAGGGAGGAAGGCGAGCCTGTGATCAGGATGGCAAAGCTGCTGTTGAGGAAGGCCTCCCGTAAGAATGTGAAAGATGACATGACGGAACAGGCTATGAGCCTCGTGGTGGACTGCCTGCGGAAACATCCTGTCCTCGCGGATTGCATCGAAAACACCGGGAGGAACGACCCGGCCTCTTCTGCAATCAAGATTTGGAGGAATGCTCAACAACCTGACATAATGGCTCGATTGGAGGACTCACTCGTGGCGTTGGTTGCCTTGACTCCTGAATATATGCTGGATAAGATCGGATTTATCGTTAATTAGGTCGAGCCTGTCCAGCTGCAGTTGCGTTTCCGCCTCATGCACCTCTTATTGCTGCATGCACGGCACTTTCAAGTCGATATTGAATCACAGAGTCCCAAAAACGATGAGAGACTTAGAAAGATGGAGCCGTGGGATCCAAAATCGTTCTTCGTCTTACCTTCTGAGCAAGGTTTGAAGCTGTTTGAGTACATGATGAAGCTCCGACCTGACGGAAGTTTCTTCCAAGGTGACCGGGACACAGTTCTGGAGCAGCGGAGAATCAATATTTTCGGTCCTCCCAAGCGTGATGCAGAATGGTATGAGAGAACCAGAAACTCCATTGCCGAGTCGAAAAAGGACGCCACTTGGGCCCGCGAGTGGCAGGATCGAGCGAACATGGCAATCTCAGCTTTATCTCTCTGTGTTGAGATGGAATCGCTCGATCTCTACACCGCTGTGGTCCTCTGGGCGCGTCGCTTTCGCCGTGATGCACAAGTAGTCCAACGTTTCTATTCTACCGCAGCTTTTAACTCTAGTGCGACCATTGATCTACTCAGTGGCATTCCACTGAAATGGTCGAACAGGCACTAAGAGAGTTTCTCGTCCCCATTGACGAAGTGCGTAGCAACATCTTGAAAGCCAACAAGATCATGTTGCTACTCCCGGAGAGTGAATCTGAGGCACTATACGAGCCCTCGTTCAGGAGGTGGGACTGGAACTCGGTGCTGACCTACCTCAGAAAACGACCCAGAGGCGGTTAGATCGAGCGCATGAGATCCAAGAGATCTACAACTTGGATGAGGAGACACTCTCCAAAACATATCTGGAATCCGACCATTGAGTTGTTGAGAGCGTTCGAGAAGTTTGGTCTCAAATGCGGGCACGAGAAACTGGAGCTTCAGCAACTTTCAGGGCCGCTCGGGCCATTATCAGCTGTCCTAGAGAAGCCACGGCCTGCCACCTACGCATTCCTGAATGAGCTAGCCCAGAAACGCGATGAGCTCTGGAGGGATTTCCGGCTGAAGGACCATCCTGCTATAGTGAGTCTCGGCAGTCTGTGGCCACAGGGGCTACCCGTTCAGTTTCTATGCCCAGAGACCGATTGGGATCACGTGTCTTACGTGCAGTCTCGTTCTGAAAAGGTTATGTTCATTGATGGATCCGTAGCCTTGCAGCCGCCTCCTGAGGATGAAGAGCTGCGCGAGGCGATCGGCCCTTTCGTTGATGGATATATGTTCCCTCTTCAGGTCTATATCAAAAGCAGCATATCCGATGATGATCGGGATTCACGGATTTGACGCCCCTGGGAGCGCGCTGTCGCGAACCTTTCCGACCGAACAATGTCAGAGGAGAAAGTCCCTCGGTTCTGGCGGAGCATATTTCAACAAGTTCTCGCCGGGAGATTGAAGTTATCATTCCCTGATGAGTTGGCACCAATACGCGCCCCTCCACTCCCAGCGCTTCTTTGAGACACGAACGAAGGCCCTGCAGGGTGGAATCCCGAACTGGATTACAAAATTCGTCAAGAACCATCCAAAGAGCTCCCCCAAACTTGCCTTAGCTCAATGCTCAGCCAAGAGTTCAATATCTATGGCTGGTTACATGCGAAGAAGACGCTCATTTTCAGTCGCTCCGCGTTACGGACCA
This sequence comes from Monosporascus sp. CRB-8-3, assembly GCA_004155055.1. Lineage (NCBI taxonomy): Eukaryota > Fungi > Ascomycota > Sordariomycetes > Xylariales > Monosporascus > Monosporascus sp. CRB-8-3. The sequence continues at coordinate 10,180 of QJNZ01000501.1, forward strand.
TTGGGAACCCTAGGCCATATATCTTCAATAGGATATACCATTACACCTGTTCCCCCCCCCGGTTTCAGTCGTAGCAGCGGCACTTGCATACACGAACACGAAATATGGCTCTGATACCTCGTTCCTCCTACATCTATTCTCATTCCGCTTCGATATCCGATACCCCGCGTTTGACCTCGATCAAGAGTTTCTCGACCTTGTATCTAAAGACGCGTATTGGAGCAGGGTTGTGGGAATATGTCAAGACGCTCCAATTCCCATCTTGATTCGATTAGCGGAGTCTCTGCTTGCACGCCTTTTGAAGGATCCGTCGGCGCCCTTCGAAATACGCGCTGCAGCAATGAAAATAATCCAGTTTATCTCTCGAAGTGACCGTCCCGCGGCTGCCTGTGGCCTTATTCAGCAAGTCATTCTGGACCAACCGGCGGATAGCTCCTGGCACCGCCACTTGCTGAACATTGTTTTCCTTCGACGACTACCTGCCAGGGATGCTCGAGAATTTTTCACTGGCCTGTCGTCGCAGATCCAACAAAAACTCGCCCAGTGGTCCAGACCGCGGGAAGATCAGGATAGCCAAAAGACTCTTGAGCACTCTAAACGGGAAACCTCCGACCGAAATTATGTCAAAGTCACAACGGTCAAAATGATAGCACAGATACTGCACGACGTTACCTATGTCGACCAATCTTTCATATGCGATATCCTCGCCGGTCTCCTAACTACGGTCAAACAAGTCGACATTCAAATAGCGACCATAGACAGTCTCGTAAGCATGCTAGGAACCGGATCACAGGGAAATGAAGCGGTTCACGCCTTGGTTCTCGATACCATCGGGCATCATGTAGTCCGTAGGGCAGCAGCACTCGGCGAGAAGCAACCAATGTCGGGTGAGGATTGGCGCAACGCGGAAAGCAGTAAAAAGCTGCCAAAGGTCTATGTTGACGGTAGTCTCTCAGCGTTCCCCCCTATACTGGAGCTCCTCGTCAAGGCCACAGGCCGCTGGAAAGAAGACACCCCCTTGCGTCGCGAATGCGTTTCGCGGGTGTTAATACCTGTAGCAGAGCAGTCAGCTGCGAACAACTATCGATGGACCAAAATATTCATTGCGCGACACGAGTTTCGACATCGATGTTGATTCCCTGCCTAGACTACCTGTGAGGCCAGCGCTGCTGCTACAGCTTTTCACCACCGAGTCTGAATTCTTTACGCGAGCGAACTTCGAAACGCTAATATGCCATGCAAGAATTCATCTGGAGGAACCCAGACAATATGCGCCTCACAAAGAAGCTCGTAACAGACAAGCAGAGGCCGAACTTGAAGGATTCAAACGAGGCCAAGCATTGGTTACACTAATGGCCGTTCTCCAGCGTGTTCGTGACGGGCCTCAACCAGATTATCCATCAGCTTAAGAAAGCCGCCGCCAAGCGTACCGTCGGACTCCAGACCTTCTTCCCAAGAACTGGGAGCGTTCGTCCTCGAGGTCACGGAGCGCATACTCCAAGAATCCCAAATACACCATTTTAATACCCTGATCGGCGCCGTCGGGTATAGGCTCGACTCTAAATCCACATGGCTCGCTAACTGCCTTCCTCTCCTGGAAGAATTCATCGTCCGCATCGACACTCTACGCACCGACGAGTGGCAGAGAAATCCAGATAGGAAGCCCGCGAAACTGCCAGAGACGCTGCCCATCAAGATCCGCGTCCTAGGCTAAAAGCACAAGCCGGATCCCACCGAGGAGCCGTCCGATGCTGCGATTGATGCGTTTGCAGTTGACGAGTTCATCGGCAACGACGTGCTCTACCACGAGCCATGGCCGGACGTCAAGTCTTCGATCATGGGCACCTTTGAGGGCCAAAACTACGTCCGCGCGGCTCTTGCGCTCGCAGCAACGGTGCCGGTGGACCGGATGAGGCTGAGTCTCGCGAAAATTCTCAGGCTTGAATTTGCGGATGACATGGTGCGGCGTGCTTCTGGCCGTCAAGACCCTAAGATTGTCAAACAAATACTTCTAATATCTGGACTTCCTTTGACGAGTACTGTAAAATATTGTTGTTGATCTCAAACCCGGGAGCGACATCGCAGCCAGGGTGACCTAAATCAGCATATGCTTTGCTAGCACCGATTGGAACAATGCAAGTCACAGGGATATATTTAGTTAGTTACCTCCACCACGGCTATTCTGCAATCATGTTTGAACCACATACAAATTTGTATGTGCATGGACATTGGGAGGCCGCTCTGTCCATGCTTACTGCTACAGCACCCTTCCAATTTTCCAAGATCATCGATCTTAAATAAAATCGACGAATTCACATACCATGCAATTTTGAATACATCCACATCCCAACCCCATACGGCATACAGTTGCCTAGTGGAGGTAACTAACTAAAAATACCCCTGTGACTTGTACTAGGCTTGTCGGCCATGGTTTTGAATTGAAAGTTGAAAATGTCGGGATAAAGGAGGGAATGTAAATCCTGACTGGGTTGACTGCGAACTAGGTCTGATTGAAAGGAAAACAGACTCTCCAACATCTCCAATAAGGTCTAGAACTTCGTCTATTGTAGCTTCAGATTCATGTCATCATCCACTGCATGGGCTTTGCCGAGAAGACAGATGAGATGATCTCCGCAGGCATTCGCAGAAGAATAGTCTGAGAAGACGGAAACTGCGATGCGTTTGTCGTTGAGCTCCACTACGACCTCCGCACCATCGGCACCACCAGCGTGGATATCAATGGCCGCGATACAACATTTCTCACTGTTAATAGAACGCATCGTTTGCTAGGCCCGTCGAAGCCAGGTTCATACTGCCGAATGGGCCAAGAGCTGGGTTGGCAAAGATAGGAGTAATGAAGTGGAGTGGGTGGTACGCTGAAACAGGATACCCGGGGGCGCGTCTAAATTACGCGTCGAATTGGCCTCTTTTGCATAAGATTTTCGAGGGCTTATCGGGTTTCAGCTGGAGAATCAGCGACCTGTTTATCGGCTTCAGTATAAGTTATCAACACGTAAGTATTGCTGGCGACCCATAGTTATCTTCACTGCATTCTCCTCATTTCAGAATAACCTGGGGCCCCTGTTGTTTATTTAGTTGATTATCGCCGCACAGGACAACTTCCGTTACCTCCGCCCCCAAATTCCGGACCAAAAGAACAGTCATTCTAAATTTATTGACTGATTACCAACATTATAGTGGAGAATTCCTGCGAACCCTGGTAACACTTTAGTACTATAGTACGATTATTTACAAGGCTGTAACGGGCCATAAGCATAAGTATGCTGACGTAAGACCTAAGTTTTCAGCTTGCCAGGTGCGAGAACGCAGCTCCCAAAGGGCAGCGGCTAGTAACTGACTAGTCGTCGACCTACTTACTAATATAAATAGCTATCTGGCGATTAGTGGAAGACGCCAGATGGAAGTAACCTAATACGCCCACCTTCCGGAATCCGCCCACCTTCCGGAATCCGCCCACCTTCCGGAATCCGCCCCGCGACCGGTCGGTGATCACCTTACTCTAGCCCACTGGTACCATTATCTCAGACCGGGATTCCTGGGGTCTCCGGGGTCTCTAATCGTTATAATTCACGGGGATTATTGTAGTTAGCGTAGTACAAGCCCCTTTCTTTTTAGACTGTAATGTACCATTTACATATGGCTGCCTCGTATATTTACCATACAACTTATAAGGTAGTAATGCATAAGTACGGTATCCGCCTTATAACATTTGGTTAGACTAGAGCGCAACTAGACAAGGTTAAGGTTTACAAAATTCCTCTTACGTAATAACCTTAATTTATATCAACATGGGGTAATCCTATGTATTTTTATAGTGATTTTGGTTGCCAGCTAATCAAACGTTATCTTGTCCCGACCATCCGTGTTAGGAAACGGCTGTCCGGCCATAACAATTTGCATAGCTTTCTGACTTCTTAAGTTAACTGCGCCGCAGCGCTCCATAATATCATGTTAACGATTTAGACGTTTCGAGGCTAAGCCAGTGGGCTTAGCCTTGTATTAGCTCCGAACCTCCTCGGATGAACAAAATTACCTAAGTGCTCCCTGCTTCTCTCTACTCCGTATGCTGTCTTCTTTCCCCATGAGTTTTGACTTATGATAACCTTTGTTTTTTTTGTGGGTAAATCTCGGGGAGCTTGTAGCAGCAAACACACGCTGTAATTTCTGTCGGAATGGCCGACACTAGGGTACATGATGGCGGGCTAGAGGTTTTCCCTCCAGCGGCTCTTCTCGGCGCTTCATCGCCCAGTTCAGCGGTACCGCATTCCGAGCAAAATACACACTATTCGCAGGACAAAATACTTGCGCCGGTAGAAGAGAGAGCTACGCATTATCCGGAATTAGTTGCCCAGGAGAATTATCCCATACCATTTAATGGGGCGTATACCCCCTATGATGCTTACCCTCAAACGGCTAAGCCGGATGGGACTGAACAGTCGGTTCCTTCAGGACAAGAACTACCGCAAAAGGCGACTGGGTGTTGCGGGTTGTCCCGGAAGACGTCTTGGATGATCGGCATCGCAGTCGTCCTTGTTCTCCTGGGAGCTCTAATCGGCGGTCTAGTCGGCGGCCTAGGATCAGCAAAACTTAGAGATGCGGCAGAGGAAACTAACTCCCGAGACTCCCAAACAGCGACCGGGACTGATGGCGGCGACAATCAGGAGCCGCCGAACGCGAACCGAACAATCTTCAAAACCCAAATCGCCGCACTGAACTACACAGACGAGTCGGCGACAATACGCCACGTCGTCTTCTACCAGCGGGAGACGGGCAGCCTGTGGCTAAGCCTGCACCACCCGCATAACAACAGCTGGACGCAGTTCAACATCTCCGACACCTTCGCGAGCAAGACTGACGGGGGTTACCGCGACCCTAAGGCCGGCACTCCGCTGGCTGCCGCGGCGATGCCCCGGGGCGGCGTGAACGCCGTTGGGCCGTCGAACGTCACCATAGCCATAGGCCTGTATTACCTGGACGCGGAGGGGCGCGTCCACGAGCTTAACGTGTTCGAGGAGACCCTGCGCGAGTGGACGATCGGCGGCTTGAGTAGTGGTGCGACGGTTTACGCTTCCGAAGACTCGCAGGTCTCGGCTCTCGGGTTTTTCTGCCCGGGTGGCTATTGTTCCAATACTATATGCATCGCCTACCAAAAAGAGAACCGGAATCTGTATTGTGCGTGCTCATACGACTGGGAGAATCCAACTGAACTGTCAAGATTCGCATGGTACGTATAGGGGAACCCCGTAGCACGGCCCACCGACCCCCACATCCCTTGTTATAGGATGTTCCGTCTGTAAACTGACCTATTTGCAGTGAGTATCCGATTTCTATGCTTTCTCAGGGTTGGTGAGGAACGGCCCGCAAAAGCGACCATTAGCTGCACCACATCCAGCCTTTCTTAAGTTTCCATAGAAAGAAGTTATATAGGTTGAGCAGTAGAGCATTGACACGGACTAGATCGCGGCACGTCGCTTGCGTTCATGCCGTTGGCGGATGAAGAGGGGAGGAATGTTACCCAGCAGAGTTCAATGCGACTATACTACACCTCGAATACCGACGTCTGGGTGGACGCGTGGAGCGATGAACAGTGGTACATAGGTGAGTCCCGGCAGCCAGCCAGCCATCCAATCCCCGCTAGCCCATACGGACTGTAGACTTGCTAACTCTTCGTGTCCTCGCATCGACAGGCGCGGAACCGATCATGACGAACCAGGAGCTGGTCAACGGCACCTTGCCACAGGTGGTGGCGGCGCCCGCAGGGGCCTCCAACGGCAACATCCTTGTACTCAGCATGACGGCGGACGGCGTCTTCACCGGCAGCTTCTACTCGTCGGACGCCGTCGGTTGGGACCAGACGCGGAGCCTGACGTTTACCAACGAAGACGGCGAGTCAACTGACCAGCGACCCGATAACAACCTTAAATTCACCAGCATCGCTTTGAACCACGACGGTTCACTTTATGGGATAACGGAAGACGGGATGATCGTGGAGTATGCGTGGGACGGGGCGAATTCGGCGTTTGGTTTTAGTTGGAGGGGAAGTATTAATGTCTTCTGACAATGTTGCCATGAGGGACAATACCATTTCACCTATTTCCATGTTGGGACTGCAGGCACTTAGCTTCCCGCGTTCCTGTACGAGGACCATCGTACCAACTATAATGTAGCTTCGTAGCCAATGCATTGCATTGGGAAACTAATATGTGTTCTCTAGTTACGCAGCAGCTTGACAAAGGTGGATAGGGCTATAAGTTGGCTAGCAAGATCACAACAGGGCGTATATTAGCGAGAGTAACTACAGGCATATATGGCTCAAGGAAGTGTCGTACTACATCACCCAAATGCTTAGGTTATCCTCTTATTACAGTTAGAGGCTGCGGCTTGTAGAATATGCTGGAAAGGGAGTTAGAACAGGGGTAATCAGTTATAACCCAACAAGCTTGGCTTATAACAGGCGGTTATCTTACAGCAACTCGAGCACAGTATTTTCCATTGGTATCTTCACGACATATCCATTCTCTCGGGGCTATATCGTAAGTAAAAACCAAGAGGACACAAGGCATGCCTTTCCTTTACAATTAGCTGACACATTGTTACAATACGCAGCAGGTGACCGGCCCATCCATAGATGATCGCCTGGATTTCAGCACCGGTTTCCTCACTAACAAGGACGATATCGATTCGACTACCCAAATCTGGGCCTACAAGAAGTAACGCGAAGTGGCGTGAAAATGAAGACTCACCGAAGCGAGATACCAGACCGTCATCCACAATTCCACCCCGCGTCCAAGGCTGCCTATCCCGCGACGGATTAAGGAAGTAAACTATCAGCCTCTAACGTCAATCATGAAGTTGAATATAGTGCTGAGGATGACCAAGCTATTTAGCAGTGGATACGACAGTACATGACGACCTGCTGGCACAGGACAGGGACATGTAAAATGACCTCTCGAGAGAATGCCGGCGTAGTGGATGAGAACTTGAGCATGTACGGCGTACAGTGGCTCAAAGTCTCTGACTGGAGCATCGTACCCGAAATCGTCTGTAACCGTACGATAAGCACTGCACTGCTGATCGGAGAGAAAGCAGCCTCTATAATCAGCGAAGAGTTGGGTAATGAATGACTATGCCCTTCTGCTAACTGAGGGTAGCTTTTTCTGGGAAACGCGTGTTCTAATGGCCCTAAAAGACCTCACCTCTCATGCCATTAGTGGTTGATTATCAACTATAGTATCATATTTTGTGGACGGCCCCTTGTCCATCTACCAGAGACCCAGATTTATAGAACGAGGGCTACTTACGCAGGTAGAGTGTAAAGGCGGAGGAGTTAGTAAAATCAGTGGAGTGTACGGCTCTTGACGGTTATAGTTCTGTATTGTCTTCATTACTGTCATTATATTGATTGAAAATAAATCAGACATTCATCTCTCCTTGATATAACACCAATACGACAACGTTTCAATTCCAAATCATAATTTCTCCTCGTCCAATCCATAAAACACCAAACCATGCAGCAGTCTTTTCCTGCTTCGAATTTCTTATCAGAATGTTGGCGGTCGCAGTGCCTCTCGATCTCAGCCGCTCAATGGGGCTCCGCACCCACCTTCGCAGCAGTGTTCTACCTGTATTTTCCCAAGATGTTAGTCTTGTCGCCTGAGTGCTCGTTGACGACAATGAGATGCTTTGCAAGACTTAAGCGACTGGATTGATTCATTCAGCTTTGCTGGGGGGTTGTTGACGACTTTGCAAACGGTGGAGAAGACCCGTTCAAGCTGCTCTGTTGCATTTCGAGTCCCGAAACTTCTAGGATATGCCAAGTGTTGCAGGAAAAGGGCAACCTTGGTAGTTATCAAGGCTCGAAGCCATGTAAGCGCCCCAGAATAAGGCTATTCCGGTGAGCCCACACTATATATGGAGCATTTTAGCCACTGCTCCCTAAAGATACATAGTAGACTCTAGCTAGACAATAATCACTTCTCACACTCTATATGCAACCTTTTCTTCCGATCAGCCAAAATGTGACATCAAGCATGCCGGGCTAAGGTATATCATTGGACTGATAGCTAACATTTGTCGGTTTATATATATATATATATTGTCGGCAATTGGTGCTTTCAGGTGCCTGCGGCTGGTGCGTCTAGGCTGCAGATGCTGCCTAGGACAGCCTTTGTCCAGGAACCATCCTTTGTACAGCCAAACGTATATGTAAGGGCGATCGCCCTTAGATTTCTTTAATTTTTCCTAAAATAACTATACGTATTTTGCCAGATTCCTGTATTTGATTATTGTAATTACTGATATAGTAGTATTTTTTGATTAATTGGTAACCGTAATACGTTAAACGGAATAATTATTTATAAGTTAAATTAATAAAAAAAGCACGAGATTTAAAAAGGAATTATTTAGCTAATTTAAGAGAAAGTAAGCGGTTAACGATGGCAAACGAATAATAGGAACGTATTTTAAGGTAATTCCCTGCAGTCGAATAAAGTAATTTACCCGATAAAGGTTTCGTCCTTATGCGGGATAAAAAGTATACAAATAGTAATTTATTTTTTTTTCTTTTCGATTAAAAAAATTTCTAAAACGAAAAATTTTATAATAAAAATGAAAAATAAAAGCTTACGATAAACGTAACGGTAAAAAAAAAACTTACCTTCGAAATTTTTACGGAAAAAGCTTTATTACCTTAATAACGATAGTTAAAAAACCGATATAAGACTTTTATATAAAAATAATAGCCTTAAGCAGAATTAAATAAGCTTTATATATTCCTGGGCACTAATTTAAATGGGATTAAAGAGAACGTTAGGGTACGAAAATATAGATATAGGTTAATCGAGGATGAAATCAAAGATTTAAAACTTTAATAAAAGAAAAAAAAAGATGTAATAAAACGAATAAACAGTATCGTAAAGCGATTATTAGACCTGCCCTAATTCGGAAACATACCTTAATAAGGACCGTTTTAATTAAAGGCGATACGGAATTTACGAAATATAAACATTCGTAAAAGCGCCTTACGAAACATTTAAGGGACGGAAGGTTTACAAAAAGGCCTTATCGCCATCGAAAACGATATAAAAAAAATTAACCCCCTAAGAGAAAGCGAAACGCAGCTAAGAAAATAATTTACTAAAAAACTTAATCCCCCGAAAAAAAAGAAAAGCAAAAAAAAAAAAACTACGTAAAGAAAAAAATATAATACGTAAAAACCCAGACAATTTGGATAGGTCACTTTTAGACTCGTCCAGAGGTTTCAAAAAGCAAAAAAGCCGTCATAACAGTTCCCCCAGCATCCCTAGCAACTCCTTAAGCCCTAGTAACTTAAATAGCTCTAACGAATTAAGCGTTCGCCTAAAGGAAAAAAAAAAATTCCAAAAAGTTTAATAACGAAAATACAAAACTGCGTTAAAAACGCTTTAACTTCTTACTAGACAAGGAAAATCACTTAACAAACTAAGTTAATTAAGAGCTTTAAAATAATGCCTTAACTTTTACCTTTAAAAAGATTAGCTATAAAAACGGAATAAAGCTAAAATAACTTAATCAGCTACGCTTTACAAAAGCCATTACCAAAACGTATAAAAGGGCGCCGTTAAAGTTAATCACAGGTATTAAAAAAAACGAAAATATTAAAAACCCTTAAAAAAACCTACGCAGTTATAAATAAAGCTAGGCTAAAATCTCTTTAGAAAAAACTTAACAAAATTACATATAATAAAGAAAACCCCGTATAGTTTATTACGAAATTTTAAAAGCTATTGTAAAAGGTTAAAAGCTATGGCATAAAGCTCGGATTAAAGGAACAGATTATCATGTTCCTTACTGCTATAAAAAATTACGTTAATAGTTAATACAAAACAATTTAATTAATGTTTAAACAAATTAGTTATTCCTTTTAACAGCTAATCGACAACTTTAACAGCAAATTCTATAACCGTATTAACAAAAAGAAAAACGGGAAATCCTATAACGCCCAGAGAGGTAAGGGAAAAAGTAACAACAATAACAGTAACTCCCGAGACAACAGGCCCGTATAAAATAAGAACGGAAAGCCATTCTGCTTTAACTATAGCAAATACGGACATCTAACAAAGGACTACCTTAAACCGCAAAAAGAAAAAAACGGCAAAGGAAAAAAAAGAAAACGTAACTAACGTTAGGGTAATAATGGACAGAATAACCAAAGTAACAACTTTCGTAACGCCTATAACGGTAACAGGAACGAAAAATAATTCATTTTTAACGGCTTAAAAAATCTATACCGATTAAACGGAAAAACCTTTAACGCTCGCGTTAAAAAATAACAACTGGAGGACCTTATACAGTAATACGATAAAATAATTCAAAAAGCAGCCCAGGGAACTCTAATAGCTAAACGCCTTAAAGCCTGGAAAGCTTCAGTAAATAAATATACTAAAGCTTAGATAACTAATCGCCCAAAACTACAAAAAGGTAAGCGCCCTAAAAGAACTATTATGAAAAACGCTATACGTTTATACGTTCACTCCTCTTACGGGAATAACCTAAACAAGCTGCTTTAAAACTTAAAAATGAACGTTAATATTACGAATAATATTAACAACTTTAAAAAAAACATTGTAATAAATATCAAGTCCAGGGAAATCCAAATTATAACGGATAAAGAACTCGTAATTACTACTTTTATTAATATCGTTAAATAACCTTTAAAAAAGCACAATAAAAAGAGAAACAAAATCACAATTAGGTATACGCTATATATTAATAACTTCCTACTAAAAATGTTCTCCGGTAAAATATTTTACAAAAAGAAAAATTACTTAAATCGCAACGCTTTAATAAGCCTTAATAAAACTTAGTTATTAACGATTAACGTTTTTCGGAAAGGATTTTTCCTATAGCTTTACGGAAAGCCGGAACTTATTATTAGGGCCCCGGATTTAGCAAACGATAAAAACTATTAATAAGGATACGTACTAAAGGAGATATCCGGTAAGGAAAACGGCGATAACTTAGTAAATAACTTAAGACGCGTACTTTCGAACGCCCTTAAAAACGGGAAGGTTTTAATAACGGACGAAATCATGAAAAAAATCATCCTTTAGTACCGCCACCTCTGCCACCCCAACACCGAACAACTAATATAAACTATTAAAAGGTTTACAAAAATAAATTTAAACCCTAACGATATAAAAAACATCTCTTATACGGTATACGACAAAGAGAAGATACGGAAAATACCATTTATAAACCCTTAAAAATAAAGGAAATATATGGGAAAAATTATTTAGTACGATATAAAGTTAATTAAACCCATTAATATTAAGAACAAAAGCTATTTTAATCTTTTCACAAACAACCTGTTACGCCATAAAAAATACCATTCGTTCAAAAGCAAAAACAAGGTCTAATAAAGCTTATACGCGTATATTACGCGAATTACAAAACGTTTAAAAACGTTATTACTAAACGAAAAAAACAAACGTAAAAAAATACAAATCCTGCGCCTTAACGGCAGCAGGGAATTCGGTATAACGATAATTAAAAATTTCTACATTATAAAAAATATCGAACTGATAATTTCCAGCGTATATAACCAATATCGGACCGGAATTACAAAACGAGGAATATAATTTCTATAAAACGAAACGCGTATAACCTCCATATAAATAAAAATCCCTATATACTTCTAGGATTTCGTAATGGAGGTAATAACGTACATTATTAATAGGATAAACCAGTTTACGGTAAAGAACGTAACACTAATTAAATACTTTAAAAACGTATTCGAACCGAATAAATTATACAAACCTGATAACGGTTATCTCCGAATTTTCGGCAGTAGGTATATAGTTCTAATTAATAAAAATTATGGGATTAAATTAAAAAAACTAGCAGCCCGTAAAGTAAAGGAAATACTGCTAAGCTATCAAAGGATATACAACTACAAGGTATAACTACTAAAAGGCAGTAAGTTACTTATAATACCGCATATCATTATTTACGAAAACCTGGAAAAGTTAGGTAAACTCCCTAGCCTTAAGGATATTATCCGATTATTTCCACAGCCCGTATAAAAACATTTAAAACACCGTTAAAAGTAAGGCGTAAAAATAAAAAATAAAAATAATAACGTCGTTTTAAAGAACGATACGAACCAAGAAACTAAGTAAGTTAAACGCAAAAGGGGACGCCCGAAAAAAATTGTCCCCAAGCTATATACCCTAGAAACCCTAAATAAAACCCCAGAATTAATTTAAAAGCTAAAGTTAGTCTTAACCCAAGAGGGCGAAGGTAAAAATAGCTTACATACCTTCCATTTTAACCTATTAACGTCAAATAACGATAAAAACCGTTTTAGTAATTTTAAAAACGCCGATTAAGTTATTCGGAACGCTTACGAATACAAACAGGTAATTAACATATTAAATATTAACACCTATAAGCTATTTACTGCCATAAATAACGGACCGACCTTAAAGAAAGCTATAAAAAACCCAGAACGAAAAATGTAGCTTAAAGTTATTTTCATAAAGATTAAAAAAAACCTTTTACGCGGAACCTTTAAATTTACGCTTTTTAACAAGGTTGCCTAAGGGTACCTTATTAATACTAAATAAGTATTAAGAAAAAAGTATACGTTTATGGGAAAGCTAAATAAATACAAAGTACGTATTTACGTAAAAAGATTTACATAGCGAAAAGGAATTAATTATAACGAAACAACAGTAAATACCGTAAAAGCAATGCATTAAAGGATCTTAATGGCGTTAGCCGCTTTTTTAAGGTAGTATATACTCTAGATAAACTTTATTACTGCGTATCTAAACGGCAAATTAAAGGAAAATATTTATATAAAATAATTTTCGATATTAAAAAAGTATTTTAATACGTATCTAAAGGATAAAGAGATATATGGGTTCTCCCTTAAAAGGGTTATTAAGTTAATAAACCTATTATACGGTTTAAAGCAAGCCGGAGCTGCTTAGTAGGAAAAAGTAAAAAAGATATTTGCGAAATAAGGTTTCCGTCCGTTAATTTCGGACGACGCGATATATTATGATCCCAAGATAGGAAACGTTATTGCCTTATATATAAATAACTTCCTGTTTTTCGGCCCTGATAGATAGCGTCTTAAGAATATTGCTAAAAGGATTGTTAAGGACGTTTTAATTAAGGACTTAAGTGATACGAACTGATATTTAAGCGTACGAATTATCCGTTCCTTACTAACGGGAAATATTAGGCTAAATTAACAGCAATATACTAAGAAGTTATTAAAATTAATCGGTTTAAACGAGATAAGAAAGAAGCTTATACTATTCGTCAAGGATTACTTAAAGTACGTTATAAAATATAATGGCGTAACTGGCAAAAAAGAAACGTTTGAATATGCAAACTTAGTAAGGAAATTTAATTTTTCGAATTATATTAGCAAACTAAATATAACGTTTATAACGTTAACTTAAGCAAGGTTTATAGGTAACCCGTTACCCAAATACCAGGAATATATCAAAAAATTGCCGAAATACCTAAACGATATATTAAATATATCTTTTCGGTACCGGAAACTACAAGAAAATTACTTATATTATAAGTATAACAACTTAAGGTTATTCGGAATAATGGATATAAGCTTTGTAAATAATTATAAGTTAATAAAGTCCATAACAAGCTGTATATTCTTTATAACTAAAACGTTTATTTCATAGTTTTTAAAGTTACAAAGTATTATTATTAAATATATTACGGAAATAGAATACGTAGGAATAGGAATAACAGTTATAAAGGTAACTGGAATTAAAAACTTTTTAATAAAGCTAAAACTTATGTTTAAAGGTTTTATTCCCATCCTAAAAAATAATATAAATACGTTTAAATAGGTAAAAAAAACATAAATAATACGAAAAAAGCGTTATATTCGAATCGAATATTATTACGTACGTTAGGAAATCCAAGAAAAAAATATCAGCTTTTAATACGTAAAAAGCAAAAATAATCCTGCCAACGGATTTACAAAACCACTTAATAAGGCAAACTTTAAACGGTTTATAATTAACTTAAAACTTGAGAAAATATAAAAAAAGTTAAAAAATATTTGAGATTTGGTTAAAGCAATTAGCAAAAGAATAGTCCCGCTGGATTCCCTTTATGTAAAAGAAAAGGCGTTCCCCTGCTAAAACCTGTTCCTCGTTACTGAGAGCGACGACCGCGGTATTTTTCTTACGACTACCCGAAGGCATCCGCTCACCTGGTAGTTTCAGGGCTTTGACCTCCCATGAAATCACCTGTTTATACATAGCCACAACCCTCTGCTGTCCCCTACTAACCGGAAAGAAACCTCCACTCAATGGCCTTTTGCAAGGGGGGACCCAAAGAGCAATGATCTTAATCACTTACTGGTGTTGCTGTTAAAAAATGGAACCGATTTTTAAAGCTATAAAACCTCCAACGCAGCAGGCTGGTGCATATAAAGCGTTTTCCCATATTAACGCCCAGCCTGGTCCGAAATGTTTCGAAAAAAATGGGCCCCGTATTCCGGGGCGGCTGCGAAAAAACGGTAAAGCGAAAAGGCCGGTTTTTTAGTATAACGGTTAATTGCGCAGCCCCATTTCAGACGAGAATAACGGAAACAAAGGTTTAAATCCCATACAGACTAAAGATTTTGATAACCTTTTAATAAATTTTGCTAAAGTTTTAAATCTGATTTTGGAAATCACGTAAACAAAGTCACTTAACGCAAAAAGGCGTATCGGCAATTGGTGCTTTCAGGTGCTCGCGGCTGGTACGTCTAGGCTACAGATGCTACCTAGGACAGCCTTTATCTAGGAACCATCCTTTGTACAGCTAAACGTATATATAAGGGCGATTGCCCCCAGATTTCTTCAGTTTTTCCTAGAATAACTATACGCATTTTGCCAGATTCCTGCATTTGATTACTGTAACTGCTGACATATATATATATATATATATTAGGATTTAAAATTATATTTTAGCTTTAATACTGCTATTATTATTTTTAAAAAGGAAAATTACACTATATTATTACACTTAATTAAGTACTAAAATAATATTGCTTTTTATATAAAGTAAAAATAATATAAATAAACTAAAGATCTTCTTACGTAATATTAATTATATAAAAAATCTGTGTTTTTAATATTAAGAAAACGGTAGTTTATTAATAGTTTTCCTAAGTTTTAAACTATAATATATAAAGGTATTTCGTATTTAATATTTAATAATTTAAAAAAGAAAAAAAGAAGAAAAACTAGGAAAAAAAGAAAGCCGTAATAATTACGTTAACATAAATATTAACTCTAGTTAACTCGCTAGCTATTTTCGATATTAATTAATAAGTAATTATTTTAATAATTTTCGCGCTTATTAATATAAATAATTAAAAAATAACTATTATATTATATTATATTATTATACTCTTTATATAATCTTATTATCTTTATAGTAATACATTTTCTATTTTCGCTTCTTATATTCTCTTTTAACTACTATACAATTTATTATTTGTACGTAAAATAAATAAATGAAAAAATATATTTTAATATTGAATAGTAAGTTAAATTTATAGTTAAAGCTTATACTAATTTCCTAAATATTTTTTTAAATTTTTACTTCTGTCGTTTATATTTAATATAGCGTATTATTGAAGCGGATTACGTATATAAACGAATTACGCGAGTTCTTAATATTCTTCGATAATAAAGTTATATTATTAAATTTAAATTTTTAACATTACCTTTTACTATATTATTTAGAAATATTATACCTGATTTACGTCGATTTTATTTTAATAGTATAATTAAATTAAATTCTCCTATAGTATAAATCTTTATATAATTTTTACATTTATGGTTTTACTTTTTTAACACCTCGTAATTTTCTAAACGCTTAGTTGTAATCGCTATTACGATATAGTGTATTAGCTATTCCGGTTTTTTTCCTTAGATTAACATTCTTTACCTTCTTTTTAAATAGTTAAAATCTTTAAATATAAATATTTTCTATTCTTATTTTTACTTTAAAGTTTAATAAATAAACGTCTTATTATAATTTAATATGAATTATTTTAATATAAACTTTTAATTCAAATTTTGACTATTATTCTTTTAAAAGTAATTACTTTATCTTTTTTAACTTTTTTAACTCCTAATATAGTTATATATTATCTTATATCGTTATTAATAAATATTTGTATAATACAATCGGTTTGACTAATTTTTTAAATAATAATAATTTAACTTTATTACTCGTTTACTAAAACGATTAAAATTAAATAAATAAATATCAATTACGGATTCTTAATGTTAAAACTTACTTAAACTATTTAAATTTTATTATTTTTATACGTTATTTATAAAAATTAAGTAAAGTTAATCTTTATAACCCTTATATAACGGCTAGGCTAGTTAACTAACTATTAAACCAAGTCGTACGGTTTATGTTAGCAGTCGTATTGTAGGATTTAAGTAATGAAAATAACTTAGTTACGTCCAGTAATAATCCAACCACCCCCCCAACGCTCCACCACCTCAACGCGCCGCCCGGTTTCTCATACAAATACACCAAAAATCGCTACATTTTTAATAATCATTTAAAAATCCAATTTAAATCGTAAAAATAAACGGCCGCTATTATTAATACAATATTTGGTTATAATAATATATAATAATAATAAGAAAATTCTAAAAAAGGTTTAACGCATATTATAAACGCTTAAAGCTGAACTAATATTACCGTTATACATTTTACTAGTATTTAAAATAAATTGTATAACTTTAAATAACTTTTTAATATTAAAAGCTATAAATATCAGGTTTTAAATATATGCATTAAAGAATTTAAATTAAAATTATAAAAATATATTTAGACCTGTAATATTATTATATAATTATTTATAGGAAATGGCTAAAAAGTGGAGAAATTTTACTATGTGAAAATTTACCTTCTTACTTTATTTATAAATATTAAAACGGATTTAACCGATATTAAGTCAATTTTAAAATAATTAATTAATGTAAAGGCTAAACTATATAACTTTAAAAATTTAATTTATTAACTTTAATATTCGTTAAGTTATTCAAAATTTAAAACCTTAACAAAATTACTAATATTTTATATGCAGAAATGTTAAGGTTATGTTTATACCTTAATTACATTATATTAACGATAAAATTAAAAATTAAAAATTTTTTTATTTAAATTATTCGAATTTTCTAAATTTAACTAAGTTAAAAGCATGTTTATATTTATTTTAGTGATATAGTTATAAAATGGCGATTTCGTTGATTTTGTGTGAGAAATCGTGGCGCGTTGATAGGGTGGAGCGTTGGGGGGGTGGTTGGGTTACCAAGGGTATTTTAAGTAACTAAGTTGTATTATAAACTGGTATTATCTAGATTATAGAAATAACGAATGTATATATTCTTTGTTCCGTAAATTAGATACGTATTAAACCTTAAAATTTTTATAAATTTAATATATATTTCATTTATATAATTCCGTATAAATTTAATTTACTTAATTATTCTATATGGGTTTAATTGTTTTTAGAAGTTAGGCTGGTTAGGTTATAATACGATCTTTTTTCTTTTAAGATCATTGCTTTTAAAGAATTTTTTTTTTAGTAAGTTATTACTTTAATATGGCAGGTTGTGTAATTAACCGTAAGTTTTGTAATCGTCTTAATTAAAAAAAAAAGCTTTAAATCTTTAGTTACTTATATTATTAAATTCGGTATTAACGTTATGTCGTATACGTTTTATTTCGAAAAAGGGGCTAAGTATTAAATAATTAAGAAAATTCGTTGTTATAATGAATGCATTAAGTACTGTTGTAGTTTTAACGGGTTAAGGATTTTTATCGATTTTTTATATCGTATCGGGAAAAAGAAAACCGTTTTAACCGTAAAAAGGCTGTTATAAAGGAGATTTTATTGCGATTTTAACGAGAAATGAAAAAAGACTTAGCGCGAAAATAGCGTAATATTAACAAGATTATCAGTTATTTTTTTCGTTTAAGGCGTTAAAAGAAATTTTTTTACGTTTAAACGATTAAATTCGTTATTCGTAAGCTTTAATTTATAAACTCGTTAAAGGAATAAATGGTTTTTAAAACCGTTATTCCGATTGTTCCGAATATAGGGGGACTTAATTGGTTGGAAATTACTAATACCGACTAGTTATTTTAGGTAACGTAAATTAGGATACCTTTAATCTTGGTAACCTTAGCGTTATTAGTAAAAGTTCTTTAATAGGCGCTGGGTACTAGTAAGGTTTTTAGTAGGTTCCTAGGTGTTTTCGGAATTTGAATAATTTTTTTATTTGACCAAATATTAGGTAAGTCCCTTTTTTTTCGTATGTCGAAAATTCTTTTTACTTCATAGGTTAGTATATTTTCTTTTATTTATTTTTTGTATCCAGTATTAACCTTAATTATATCCGTTATTGATTTAAGTAAGGAAATATAAAAGATTGGATGAAGTTTAATTTTGAGTGGTAATTTTAATTGGTAATTATTTTTTAATTTTTCCTGATAATATTATATAGGCCGATATATTTGAAATTAAGTTTTTAGTTTAGTTATTTAGTTTTAATATTTTTAATAACTAGATTATTATTTTTTAACCTTTTCTGATTATAGTATTTATTTATTTAATTGCGTACGAATTAAAGTTCCGTTTTATTTTTTAATATAATTACTTAAGTTATTTTAAGGTAAAAATTATTTTAATATTAATTAATCCTCTTTTTCGTATGTTTTTGTATACTTTTATAGTAAAATTAAAGTTAGCAATTGCTGGAATTGTTTTAATGTTATCGTAATAGTTGGTATTGTAAATTAGTTATGTAATAGGTAGTTCTTTAAACCAATTATTTTGTTCGTAATTAACATAATATCATAAGTACGTTTCTTATATTTAGTTAGTTTTTTCTATTTATCCGTTTATTTGCGGTTTAAAAGCGTTTAATAATTTATAATTTAGGCTAAGTTATGTTATTAAATTTTATAAAAACTCCGAAATAAAAGTTATACCCTTATTTAAAATATTTTCTGATAATAATCTGTATACGTTAAAAATATATCGAAAAAGAATATATATTATTTGTTCGACCTTTATATTTTCGTTATACAGTAAAAAACAAGAAAACTTTATAAATCGGTTAACGATTATAAAAATGCTGATATAATATATATCCGTATTTAGGTTTTTAATAAAAAAAGTTTGATAATAAATTTAATCGTAATTAAATCTTATAATTACTTAGTAACTGGTAATAGTTATAATTTTTCGAATGGTTTATATTACCTGGCTTTTATTTTAATATAAATATTATATTAATGTATAACTTTCTATACTGTTAATTTTATTTTAGGAAAATAATACGTCCGTTATAAGCGTTTTAAAGTTTTATAAATCTTTAAGAATCTATATAATTAATATTCGTATATTTTTCGTATTAGGTTCTCTTAATATTTTTTTGGTATATAAATTTTATTTGCAAGGTAAAGTGCCATTGTAGTATCTAGCTATGTACATACATACAGCTGATCCGTTCACTACATACATGTATACAAATAGTTCTGCACAAACGCGACCGGGGAACACCTGTCAGATATAAGGGACATCAGTTATGTTATTGTATTAGGCTAAGTTACGTGTATTTCTCGTACGCGTATAGCTTTTCTATAGCCTAATAACGGAATATATATCTTCCGATTAAAAAAAGCCTTTCCGTATATAAGGTACGTTTAGCACCTCCTACTAGCTAATATACCCCTTTAACGCCTTAAAGCATTTATAGCGTTAATCGTTATATATCATCACTTCTTAAAGCTACAGCTTTCCATTCAACCTTTCTTCCGGCAATTAATTCCTTCTAATCAGCCAATTTCTTTTTTGAAATTATTCGCAAAGTATTCTTCCGCCGTTCGAGGGCTTCCGTAATATCTATTAATCCTAACTGCTCTTTAAAATACCTAAACGGTTCGCGTAACAAGGTTTTAATTAGTCCATCAGCCAGTATATCGCCTATAAGCGTATAATCTACTTTAATCAAATCCCTTTTTACGGCTTTTCGTAACTAATAATTATATATATTCACGTACCGCTATTTCGTTTATAATATAACAACGTTAACGTTAATAAGCCGTATCGTTTATTAATTATTATATTATATATTTAGCGGTTTAATATTTAAAGTAATTCCCAGCTTTTTAATTAATCGAAAATTAAATAAGGCTTTTTTTATAGCTTACGTAAAAAATAACAACTCCGTTTCGGTTATGAAAATAGTTACTATATTTTACTTATTCGCCCGTTATCCTATTATTTTTTTAAATAGCTTTATAACGTAAGCTTAGAAACTTTTTCAATTAATCGTATTATCCGCAAAAAAGGCGTCGTTTTAAATATTTAACGAATTTTTATTTTTAAACTATAACGTTAACGTTTTAGTTCCGATTAGGTACAATATAACTCGATTAACGGCTTTATAATATGCGTTACTAAAATTTAAGTTAAAACGGGTAAATTAGGATACGGTAAAGGATATATCGGGTTACGTATTAATCGTTATATAAAAAATAAAACCGATTTTTTTTTAAGTATTTGTTAATAAAACCTAAATAGGCCAGATTAAGATTCGGTAATAATTTAATATTAGTTATAAGCGTTTTTAGAAGGTTATTTAAATTTTCTTTAAAGATTAAGTTAACCAACTTATTTATAAAGTCGGATTGGAATAACTAGATTTTTTTGTTAAATTTGTTTTTAATTACTTCGATACCGAGGAACTATTATAGGTCTTTACTTTTTATAAGGGTATACCGTTTCCGAATTTGCTAAATTAACTGATCGACGAGGTCTTGATTTTCTTTACGATATGCTATAACGATATCGTTTATAAAAAAAAAAATAAGTACCTTTTAACGAGTAAAGTAATAAGGTTTATAAGGAACGGGGCTAAATCCCAGTTTTTTAAGCGTCCCGGTAAAGTTTTTCTGCTATAATAATAGCAACTCCTTTAAGCCGTATAAAGCCTTTTTGATTAGGAAAGTCTTATTACGTTACGGATATTCTAAAGGTGTTTTTATATATACTTTATAGGGTAGTTAGGCGTTAACGAAAGCATTAACAGTATTATATTATTTTAGTTTTAAGTCGAATTTAGCCGTAATAGCAATTAAGGTTTTAAATAATCTTCCAGTTAAAATAAATGCGTATATATTACTATAAGCGTTTTTTAGCTGTTAATCGCCTTGTACAACGAGACGTACTTTACATTTTTATAACCAGTTATATTTATCGAATTTGTAAACGTACATCTATATATATTTTAAAACCTGTTTCCCTTTAACAAAAAACTAATTAACGATTTCCCAGAATTGCATTTTTTTATAACTTTATAAATAAACCTTTTCGGCTTTATAAAACATTTCCCTTAAAAGGTATATACTTAACTTTTTATAACCTTACGGCAGTAGTAATAAATTACGTTTATATATCCGGTTTCGTAATTTAAGGATTTTGTATATTTTTATATCGAAACTTTTTTAATTAAGGTAACGCGTATTTTAAGTAATTAATTTCTTTAAATTTCCGTAGCATACCGGCCAATTATCGATCGTATTAATAAAGTAAATTATTCGTCCTACGTTAAACGCAGTTTTTTACATTCTATAATTATACCAATAATTATTTTTTTAATACGGAACGTACGGGAAGTTTACATTTACAACCTATAAAGTACTTTCGTTTTTTACCGTTACCTTAGATTAAATAACGTAATAAAAACCTAAAGTTACCTTTATTACTTTCGTCGGTATAATAATCGTAACAGTTATTAAAATAAACGTTAATAAAAGTAATTATTTAAGGAACGGAAATAATTCGAATATAACGGTCATATAAAGGTAATTAATCTTATACAAATAAGCTTATTTTTCCTTATTCCGTACGTTTTATACGTTTATACCACTTTAAAACCACCTTTCCTATCTAACCGGTAACTAAATTATTCCGCTCAAGTTTTCGTTTTCTTTTTATATCTATATATTTAAATAGCCTAAACCCTAATTAGGTATTTTTACCTATCGTAGTAATTTCTGCAGCTTTTCTTCTATAACGTATAAAAAATCGTCCTTTAAGTTTTTAATATTACCTAAAAAAATAACCTTTTTATTAAATTATACGTCTCGAATAACAATAATTTTATTAATCAACAGGTTCCAAATCTCATAAATATTCGTAAATCGGTAACCAACTAAAAAACCGATCCAGGCTTTAAAATTCAGCTTTTAAAGTCTTTATTCCTTTTTTATAACGGTAATTATTATAACGTAAACCATATAGCCATACATTCGTAAATAAACTTATTAAAGTTTTCGATTAAACACTGTAATACCATCTCTATATACCAGGTAAATATAATAAACCTTATATAAACTTTACTAAAAAAATACGTATTTAAAAGTACGGTTATATAAATACACTGTTACTTTAAAAATATATACGATTAAAAACGAAAGTAACTTAACGCCACTTTATATCGTAATCGCTTTCTCCTTAATCATACCCCTTAAACGTTTTGCACCCCCGTTCTAAGCCTAGGTATATAATACTAAAAACTTAAATCTAATACTAAAAAAAAACAACTATAACATATCTCGAAATTAATAATTTTTCAAAATTTCGTTATCGCATTCAATCACTTATGGAAAAACCTTATCCTAATTTTTTAAAATTCCTAAAAAATATTCGAACGTTATAATCAATATATTTTACTTACGGTTCTTAAGGTAAATATCCCAGATAAAGCCTAAATACCTATCAGTAATAAACATAACGTATTTATATTCTTTAAAATTTTCTTCAAAATCCGTAAAATCGATAACGATTCGTTATCCTAATCAAGAAACTCCTTCCCTCGGCTCTCGGCATATTTACCTTTTAACCTTCACCTTACTACATACTTAGCATTCAACTATTATAAAACCCTTTAAACGTACTCCTTTTATATAAAACTGCAACTAAATAATCACTTCGGGCCCAAAATATCCTAATCTTAGATATTAGATAATACCGTTACCGATTCGTAATAATTTCGCTATATATAAATTAACGTTTCGTCTATAAAATACGAAAGCTATATAAGTAATTATCGTACTAATATTTTCGATAACGAATTAATCGAACTTATTTACCAACGTAATAATTACTTAATTATATTTATCTCGAATAAAATTATTAACTCCTTAATTATCCTATCAATACCCTTTCTTTCGGAACTACCGAAAAAATATTAAATTGCATACGAAATCCTCATAATAAGCCACGTTATACAAACGTAACGTTTTTAAGCCCTTAAAACTTTAAAGTAATATATCTACTTCTCCGTATCCTCTAATCGAAACGAAGCTGTTTTTTACGTACACTCCGTTACCTTAAATCGTTATCCTATATTTTAAGAATTTACTAATAAAATTAAAAATATATATCGTAAATCCTAAACCCAAAATAAACAAATTCCTTAAAAGGTAAAACGCGGCGTTTACTGCATTACGTTAATTAAAAATTAAAAAATACACCAAAACCCGTCGTACTCCCTTTAAAAATCAATCTATTTCCTAAATAATTATCTTCTCCATAATTTTCAACAAACGATCAATCTTTTTCTTTAAAAATTAATCGGAAATAATTCGGTCCTGGATTAATACTAAAACTACTTTACTAAGCTTAAACTTTACCGGAACTTTGTTAAAAAACGCATAAAAGCATTAAAACAACGTATGCAAAAAATTTAAATACGCTTTGCACCGAATCCCTTATACGTCTAACTCTTAGCGCTTTCGCTTATTACTGCTATTATTTCGGCCCGTTTAAAAACCTCCACGATTACCTTACTTCGGCCCACGCTTTAAAATCCTCCCTTACGGTTAAAAGTTATCCTTAACCCCTTTCTAATTAAAATCGTCCTAATTAAAAAAATCCGCGGGTATCCCGTAAAACATTAAGAACGCTACCTTAATATTCTTAGATATAAGTTATAAATAAATTATGGTCCAGTAATCTAAAAAATTAACTACCACTTCCTAATAACTAATCGTATTATTATTAATTTCGGCCTTTTTTACCATTTAAAACGTAATTATCCAAATCCCTATAATAAAAGCTAATATTATATATAAATCGTTTACCTATACGATCGTCGTCTTCGTCTCTAGGACTCCATATCGTTATCCCTAAATTATAATCTTTTACCACTTTACAATTTATTCGTTTAGTTTTTTTACCGACTTCGAAACTTACTTCAGTTTTTTGCGGTACTTTCGTTAAGTATTAATTAAAAACCTACTATCGTACACCTTACCGGATTTAGCCAGCTTAATATACCATTCCCGTAAATTCTTTTCTAAAAAAAAACTTATTTCCTTAATCGTTAAAAATATTAACTCCAGGACCTATTTTATAAGGTCGTTATTACTTTTTCGGAAAATATCGTATTTGCAATTTTTATAAGTATATACCGTAAAGTCCTAATTATAAGCTTATTTATTTTCGGTCGTTATTTTAAAGGTATTCGTTAAATAATTAATATAATCGATTTTTTCGTAAATTCCTTCGGAAAATATAAATATAGTTAAAAAACCGCTTAAGATATTAATTCGTATCGTATAACGGATTCGTCGCTTCGGATACGAAATTATATCAGGTTTTGTTAATTTAATAAGCTACGGAAATAACTAATCAAAATC
This sequence comes from Monosporascus sp. CRB-8-3, assembly GCA_004155055.1. Classification (NCBI taxonomy): domain Eukaryota; kingdom Fungi; phylum Ascomycota; class Sordariomycetes; order Xylariales; genus Monosporascus; species Monosporascus sp. CRB-8-3. Next base: position 34,960 of record QJNZ01000501.1, read on the forward strand.
GATATAATCCCATATATCAAAAACGTACGCTTTAGCTTAAAATTCGCTTTTAAAGCAATCCCAGTTTTTAGGTCCGTTATAAATAACGGAAAACGTTAACGGCGCGGTTATTATTGTAATTAATAAAATATACGAATAATTATTACTAATATACAGCCTATATCGTCTTAGCAATAACTAATCAATTAATAATAACGCGAATTAAGCGAATAAAACTCTTAATTATCAGATATAAAGGACATCAGTTGTGTTGTTATATTAGGCTAAGTTGCGTATATTTCTCGTACGCGTACAGCTTTTCTGTAGCCTAGCAACGGAACATATATCTTCCGATCAGAAGAAGCCTTTCCGTATATGGGGTGCGTTTAGCACCCCCTGCTAGCTGACAGCACCCCTCTAAAAACTGTCCCTTCTTGGCCAAGGGCCAGAAAAACGCAATGCGGGTTATGTAACATACGGCAACTGACGATAAGATACACCCGATTGATTAATTGGTTCCCAACGCCCCCAATCGTGACTGGTCCCACCAGCTACCCCTCAATTGTCGCCGACACGGTGGCGGAGCCGAAGCCCCATGGTCTAGCTCCTTTAGGCTGGCGTTACCTAAAGGAACGGTGGCCCAAGCTGGATTTAAACCAACTGTCTTTTGCGCCCAACCGCAACAGGGTGCCCAAGCCTGTCGCAATTAAAAAAGACACCCAGGCTCGCGACTACTGAGCTATTAGGCCATATAAATTTTATTTATTTTCTTATTTTAAGTAAGCTATTATGATATTGCTATATTTCTTGGTATATATTCGAAATAAATATTTTAATCATGTTAATACGTTATTATTATAAATATTTTTTTAATATCCAGTCAAAAATGGTTTATGATATTTTTACTTTGGGATTTTTTAGGTCCGGTCGTTTGTTAAAAGTATCCGCCTTATTATTTTCAAATCTTTTACGATAAATAATAACGTAATCGAATTTTAAAAGATATTTCGTATAACGTAACTATCGTCTAATTAGCTTTTTAATAGTTGTAAAATAAGAAATGTTTTTATAATCCGTATATACCTTTACTTAATATTTATTTATCTTAAGATAATATTTAAATTTTTTAAAGGTTTTAACGATAACAAGGAAATTTTTATTATAAATAGAGTAACGTCCCGGATAAGCTTACGGGATAGATAAGCTCACGGGATGGTTTTTAGTACCTCGCGACAACAAACTTAATTTAATTAACTATAATATATTAAATTAATTTAAATTAATCGGATTCTTTATCGCCAAACATCTTTATAACTTCCTTATAAATATGTGCATTATATCCGGGCTTTCCGTAAATATTATATTTCCGTTTTTTCTTTTAAACTTTCTTTTAACAATTACTTTTAACCTTTTTTAACTGCAATTGCTTATTATTACCTTTTTTCTTAGTTATAAGAGCTTTTGTTTTTCTTATAGTAAGTATTCCTTTTTTTTAAAGACGTACGTTTTGGTTTTATAACGTTTGCTTAAGATATAATTCGTTTTACGCAATTGGGTAACTTTTTTTCGAAAAAAAGCAATTTCGTATAAAAATAAGTCATTTTTTATTAAAAGATTTACCGATTTACCGATTTTTATCGGCAAGCTACCCTGGTGATTTTTAAATTTTTTTTATAAGTAACGTCTTTGTTTTGTTATTTCCTTAATATTTTTAGGGGTTTTCGTAAACGGGGAACGAATAAAATCGGCGGAGGTTAACAGGGAAACGGTTGGCGTAAGTATAATTGAAGGAATTTTAAGTTCGGAAAAAACGTTATTAGGATCGAATAAAACGAAATTAGCTTTTGCAAATCCGGATTTAATATTATCGGTTATTATAGTAACTTTAAACGCAATGCGAAAATTAGTAATAATTTTTTTCAAGTAATATAAATAATATAGCGTTATATAAAAGTTTCGATATATAACGAGTAAACGCGTTTTAATACGGAAAAATAAAATACGTCGAAAGGTTGGAGCCGATAAAAGGAATAGGTAAGTATATAAAGTATAATAATATTGTTAGCCTTATAATAATTTTCGAATTCGATTAAATAATAACTTTTGTAACCGTTAAAAATAAGGAGACGTTTTAAATTTTTAATACGCGTTTAAATATATTTGTCGAAATGTTTAATTTATTTTAAACTTAGTTTATTTGTTATTTAGCCGTTTTCGCTTATAGCAATTTTTTAGTCGGGTAAAAGTGGGTTATCGGCAAACCAGCGAAAAAGGTAGTTCTTTCCGGTAAGGATAATAAATAAAGGCAGGGCCTAGCTTTAAAAGTTAATAGCTTATATTATTGTAAATTATTTCCGATTTCCTTATTAGGTTGATTTACGTTTTTTACGTTTTTTAGTATTAGTAATAACTATACCGGTTGTTATAAAAAACCTTATTAAAAATTTTATCTCGTCGAAATTATAGATATCCTTCTTTGTAATACTATATTTTACGATTATAACCCGAGCAAACTTAAACTATTTACGAAATACCTTTAGATTTTCGCATAAAATCCTTTAATAATTTATCTTTCGATTTAAATACGTTTCGAATTTTTGTTACCTTTTAACAAAATTAAATATCTATTTAACCCCGACGCGTTCCGTAACGTATTGCGTAAATAATAAATTCGTTATATCTTTAACATGTTAATACCGGACAAAAAACGTTCGCGTATTTAAGTTAAGGATTCGGTCGATAATCGATTATTTTTCGGTTATCGTTAATTTTCGCAAATTAAAAGTAATATCGGTTTTGGAAAATTTATTAATATATCGTACGTATAAAATAAAATAGGCGACTTTATAAATAAAACTAAATATTATATAATTAAATGTTAAGTTTCGTTTTTTAACTTAAACGGTTAAGTTTATTCTTGTTTTTTTTATAAACCGTTTTATATTATTAGTATTAAAAATAATTAATTAAAGTTAAGTAATTAAAATATGTTAAAAACCATCCCGTAAGCTTATTTATCCCGTGAGCTTATCCGGGACGTTAATTTAATTTAATATTATATAATTTATAAAAGTAAAAAGAGATAGAGTATAATTTTTTTTTAATTATTTTATTAGTAGATTACCGTTTTTAAGGCAACATTTAAAGCGTCGGTTTCGAATTCTATTAGGTTATTTAGGTCGTATATTATTAAGATGGGTTTATTAATAAGGGCGTTTTTAAGTTGCCGGAGAACTTTTTCCGTAATTAAGGCCTATATACATCGTTAATCTTTTCTTATAAATTCTATTAGTAATATTACGATTTTACTAAAGCGTTATATAAATTGTCGATAGTAATTAACGAATTTAAAGAATGTTTATACCTTAATAACGTTAGTAAATTTTTCCCTATCGTTAACTGCAGTAATCTTTTTAAGATTTATGTTAATATATCTTAAGGTAATAATATATTTTAAATATTTAACTTTCTAAGTATAAAAGTCAAATTTTTTTTTGGCGTTAACTAAAAAGTTAGTATTTTATAAAGTTTATAAGGGCCCAATAGCTCAGTGGTTGCGAGCCTGGGTATCTCTTTCAATTGCGACAGGCTTAGGCACCCTATTTCGGTTAATCTTAAGAGACAGCTAGTTCAAATCCAGCTTGGGCCACCGTTCCTCTAAATGGCGCCAGCCTAAAGAAGCTAAACCTGGGGCTTCGGCTCCGCCACCGTATCGGCGACAATTAAGGGGTGGCTGGTGGGACCAGTCACGATTGGGGGCGATGGGAACCAATTAATCAATCGGGTGTATTTTACCGTCAGTTGCCGTGTCACATGATCCGTATTGCGTTTTTCTGGCCCTTGGCCAAGAAGGGACGGTTTTTAGGGGGTGCTCCCCGGTCGCATCGTATAATCCTTTGTGCATGTACTTAGTGAATGGATCAGCTCCTTGTATGTATGTATATAGCTAGATACCTTAATGGCACTTTACCTTGCATAAAGTTTATAAGATCTTATAAATATATCCTACGTTTTTTTTATTTATTTTCGAATAAAGAAAAATATTATTAAGGTAATATATAATAAAGATATTAAAGTATTTCCGGAGTACGTAATTAACTATCCGTTAAAAAGTTATTAATATGTTCGTAAATTTAAAAAATATAACGAGGTACTTAAATAATTTTTTTCTCCTAAAAGCTGTTTTTTATTCGTTTCTTAGTTTGATTCGAATTATCTTTTTTTCGTACGTTTAAGGCTGTAAATTATTTAACATTTCGTAAGTAATTTTTAATCTTAGTAATTAAGGGTAATAGTATTTTTTTTTTGATGATAATATCGTTAAGTTACTAGTAATTAATAATAAATCGTAATTTCTCGTTTTTTCGTAGTACGAAAAATATTAGGTATCTTATTAACGATTTAAAGCGTTATATATATCCCCCTCGTAATTTATCCTTTAAGTTGTTACGAAAAACGTATAACTCTGTTTCGTTTAAATTATAAATTAAGTAAAAGGCGGTTGTCTTGCTGTTTTTAAAAATTATTTCGTAATTTTATTTATTATATTATGGTAGCTTATTATTAAATTCTTTTTAAAAAAGTTTCCGGTATTTATGATATTATAGTGGTATCTTAGTTATTTACTTTAATAGGTTTTTAGGCTATACTTGTAAATTATTTTCTATCTGTCGAAATTATATTTTAAGGTTCGCGATAACGCGCCGTATCTTTCTATTACACCCTTTATTTTAAGTATGTTTTATACCTTTAGATAATAAGTTTATTATCGTATTTTTATATCTATATTTATCGCTTTTATTAATCGAATATTAAGATCTTAAATTTTCTTTATTTATTTTTTACATTAGAAAATAAGCAAAAATTTACTTAATTACGCTTTTACTTAATTAAAAATTTATATTAGCGTAATTCTAATTTTCTAAAAATCGTGTCGTACACAGTTAATAAAATAATATCGAAATTAATAATTTATTTTTTTTTCTTTAATAAAGGTTTTAAAGTCATTAATTTTACGTTTAACCTATCCGTTATTATAAATAAACTTTTAACTTTTAGTATTCTCGACCTTATAAAGGTGATTTCTTTTTTATAATAACTGTAATTAATTTATTATGTTTAAATTAATATAATTAACAGTTGTTGCTCCGTAATTTATTATTACGGTGTACTAATTTTCCTTAACTTATATTTATATAATGATGGTATTATCGCCCGTAGCTCCGATTATTCTACTTAAAGCCTTTTTAAAGTGCTATAATCTACCCTCTTTTTTCCTGCTCATTTGCGGCTTTTTTATAGATAACGCTGTTTTTTTAATATTTATAAAAGTTCTTATAAGGTTTTTACGTTCCGACCGTTTTGCGTTTAAAGTTCTTTTAATTATCTTTCTATTTATTCCACTTATTTTTGAAATTACTTAAATTATCGTTATAGTTTTTATTATACGTAAATTTATTCTGTAAGTTTTTTTATTTAATTCGTAAAAATTTTAATTATTTCTTTATCCGGTAATGTTAATTATAAACTGTCGCTTTTTTCTTATTAGGTACTACTTTTTTTTTTCGTAATCTCGTAGATCTTAAATTCTGTTTTAGATTTCCCAACGGAACTTACGTCTTTTTTAAGGATTTTCGGTAAATTTCGTTTAAAATATTAATTTATTAATAATTCGTTAACAAAACTTTATAACGGTATTATAAAATAGTTTTTCTTCCGTTTAATAATTATATTAATTCTAATAATATTAGGGATCTTTTATTACGTAGTTTTTTTCTTAAATCCAGCTTTTAATCGTAGTTATTCCGTTAATTTTATCTTAAATTGCTATAGTTCTTAAATATTAATACTATTTTTCGTTTCGTAAGTTGTTACCTTTTTAATAAATAAAATTAAATTTTTAGTTTCATAAACGTAAAATTCTTCTAATAATATATTTCTTATACTATTTATAAATATAACATTAAAAACGTCGGCAATTAATAACATAAAACTTTCCATATCGGTTAACCTCTTTTAAGCACAAGGCCTTATCCTAACCTTTAATACCGCCGTATCTATTCTTACATCTTCTATATTACTTATTATATTCGCTAATAACGTCGTTTTTTCTTTTGTAACTATATTAAAGGCATAGTAGTATTAACAAGTTCCTACTACCTTATATATTCCTTTAATTAATCTTCTATTAACGTTTTCTTAATTCTCGATAGTTGGTTAATTTAAGATTAAATTATGTTAATTATTCTTTTACTATCTTTTTTATTTTTCTCTTATTATTCTTTAAGTATTAGCTTTCGTTTTTCCTAACGGGGTTTTCTTAGTTTTTTATACTAAATAACCTTATATCTAATTTTCCCGCAATTAAAATATTTAAATAAGGCCTATTTTTGTTATCAAAGTACTCCGATTTCTATAAAACCTAACTTGGTACCGTATAAGATATTAGCATATTATAAAACGTTTGCTGTATATTTATATCGGTTATCTTATCGTATTTTAAAATATCGTATTTTTTAAATATATTATCGATTATTAATCTTTATCGTTATCGCGATATAATCGGTTAAATTTTTAAGTTAATTTTTCTTACCTAATTCTTTTTAAAAGTTTTTAAGCCGTTAAAAATCTTAATTATAAAAACCTCCTGTTTTTATTCGATTTTGAATATTAGTTAAATAAATATATTACTATTAATTAAGATAGCTTTTTTTGGCGTAATTTTTCGATTTAAACTTTTCCTTCAATTTTTCCGTTTATTATTTTAAAAGCTTTTTTTAAAACGTTTTTAAATTTTTCATAATTATTATATACTGTTTAAACCTTTAAGGTTTGCTATTTAGAGGAAAAAGTAACGTATTTTCGGAATATAAGTTCGAATTATATAACGTATTCCTGGTAAATAACCCTGTTACAAATTTTATTCGAATTATGAAAATAACGAATCGGATAAGGAAATACCCGAAATACGTTTAATACTAGGTTAGGAATAACTGTAACTTAGTAAAAGTTCTATTAAAAGGTTTAGGCTTTAGTAGTTTTAAAACTTTTCCTAGTTTTTTGATAGTTATTAGCTAAATCGTCTAAAAACCCTTATTACGGAAAATCTTTTTTTCTTTTTCCTCCGCTTTTACCTTACCTTTTTCCTTAAGGCGTTCGTGCGTAATTTAAAGTGAAGTAGTAAGGTTGCTTTTTTCCTTTTTAAGTTAAATAACGCGGTTTATAATAGCGTTAAGTTTTTTCAGGACTTTATCTGTCGAAAAATAAAAACGTTTCTTTTTATCGTTAGAACATATAATTTCTTCTGGAACCTTATAAACGGGTTATTTTTCGGTTCGTTCGCTAGTAAATATAATATTAACGGAAAATACTTAAAGTTTAATAATATTATTAAATAAAAGTTTATAACGTATAACGGCTAGGTTAATTAATTAATTATTAAACTAAGTTATACGGTTTATATTAACTGTTATATTACGGAATTTAAATAATAAAAATAATTTAGTTCCGTTTAGTAATATTAAAAATATCTTAAATAATTAAGTTATATTGTAAGCTGGTATAATTTAAATTCTAAAAATAATGAATATATATATTTTTCGTTTCGTAAATTAGATATAGAATAAATCTTAAAGTTTCTATAAATTTATTATATATTAGACTTATATAGTTCCGTATAGATTTAATTAAATCCGTATGCTAGGAAAAATCTAACTTACGTAACCATTTTATATAGGTCTGACCATTTTTAGAGGTGAGGCTGATTAGGTTATAACACTTTAATTAAAAAGGGGCTTTTATCGGATCTTACTTTCTTTTTTTTAAAATTGTTTAAATATATTTTATAAGTTATTTTTTTAATAAATATATTATCTAAATTATTATAAGATTTTCTATTTCTATAGTAAACCTTTTACTATTTCTATACTAGTCCTACTTTTACACCTGCCACCACCTGCTATACCGCCGCCACCTAGTAATAAAAATTATATACAGCTGCAATTGGAACTCCTTAATTTTCTTTGAATTTTTTCAAAGCTTCGCAGTAGTAACAATAAGAACAACACCGTTAATAGTATCTATAGCTTCATCGGCGCCCGCGCCGTCTACAGCACCTAGAGTAGCGATAACCTCAACCGCTACGGCTGCCCTGAACCTTAGACGCCATTAACAAGAACTTATTGCTGTTACGTATTGTTTTTAATACGTAACAGGTTATTTCGAGCTAGAGCTAGGCGTATAGGTTTCCAACTCGGCTATAGCTGATACGATTAACCTAACTAACTATAATTAACTATTATATAGGGTTGCAAAGGTATTAAAACGTTTTAAAATGCGTTAATTTTAGGAAGTATTGTTATAATATAGCTGAAATTTATTCTATATTTTATTAATAAGGGTATACGTTAATAAATTAATTAAAAATAGGTATGTTTTGCTAGTGTTTTGTATAAGGGGGTCTTTAAGAGAAGACTAGATACGAACTGGCGGGTATACTAGGTGTCTGCTGGGTAAAAACGTGAGACTACCGCGTTGCCGCGGCAAGCACAATATGCCCCCGTTTTAACAGCGTTAGCCAGGTCGAAAGCTTTTGGATACGCCAGGTGGCGGCGGTACTATGGCAGGTGTTGCCGAAACCTTCCTATTTGGGACGTGCCAAGATCCAAATACGGCAATCGGCTCTAGGGAAAACAAATTTTCGACACAAAATAACCCTCGTCCACTCCGTTCGCAAGCTCACTACGTTAAAACGAGGGCATAGCAAAAGGTGTATTACAGAAATAGCAATCTTAATATTATTTATACCTTAACGATATTATTAAATATAATGCGCTTAATGTTATCAGATAATTGTTAGCTCTAACTGAGCTACGAATCCCATACGGGTCGCCTCAGCGACTGTTAGACAGTCTCGTATCAGGATTTATATGGGGTTCTGTCCTAGCCCTGTCTTCTAAGGTGGCTTGCAGGAGGCTTACGTTATCTCACAAATATATAATAGTTATTTTTTTACGTAACTATTAATTTAATTATATAATATTCAGTAAATTTTATTTAGAATTTAATATAATTAAGTAATAGTTATAAATTAAGATTATTTACATTATTAAACCATTAATAAGTGTATTTATATATATTTAATATGTTATATATATTCTGTAAATTATTAAATTCGCTAATAATCTCTTACATTATGTGATCCGTGTTTAGAATTTCTGTTAGCCTTGTCCCGACTGTGCCTTAAAGCCAAGGCTTATTACCTCGTAACACCAAGGTAGTATAAGTTTTTATTAAATTATGATAAATGCTTCTAGTTATTGTCGCGTAACAGCCGTAAGCCAGTAAAGAACGTAATTTAAAGTGAACACCACTAACCAGGTATATGAACCTCTAATAACTCCGTCTTGAGACTGCACTGTTTTTCATATAAGCGTGATAAACTTAACAGAAATCCCACGTTCGACTAACGCTTCGGGGGAAAGCCGCGGGTCTGAATTAATAATCTCGCCTGTATTCTTGTTTCGGAACTTCTTGCAATGGAACGGGTCGGCGCGTCTCCTCTCCCATTCTACAGGTTCCCATTCAGACGGCATTGGAATTCCTTCTGAGCGAGGATCCTCTGTTGATGACTCCCCGGTATCGGTGTTGAAGTAATGTGGACGCAATTCAGCATCAGATTCACAAGATACACGGACTCTCCAAGAGGGGTCCAGTGGGCCTAACATGGCTTCACCATCCACTGTGCCCAACTTTGTCAGTGCTAAATAATTTAGTCCGCGACAATTTTGAATAACACACCATCATTGCCCAGTCCATGGATTCATGCTTTGCCACCACATAAAGTAATTGGAGAGAGAACTGGTCTAAATGAAGGAGAGGAGATTTGATAGCTGGAAGGCCACTTACTTATACCATGCACGTAACAGTCGCCAACCACCTCGTATTGACCAAAAAGAGTTGGCCTCAGGACCATAGGAACGTTGCATCCAAGAAGAACAAACACCTCGTCACCTCATTAACGAGACGTGCCTGTTAGCTTGCGTACTGCTGATATTCCAAACATTTGGGAACCTTACCCTTTTGTACGTTCCCATAGATCATGCTTACATAACCGTTCGACAAAGTAAATAGCGAGTTCCTATCGGCCCAATCGGTGACAGTTTCTTTGTACCAGCTTGATATCGCATCCTGTGCAGTTGATCTACCAGCTTCGGGCATAAAAATCGCTTCGCGTAGCTGAGCGAGCGTCGCGTAACCCAGTTTCGGAAACCTTTCTTGGATTCGACCGACCACTAATGTAAGGATATACGCATCCAGGTATGTTTCGCCAGTGGGATATCGTGATTCTCGCAGTTGGTCAACTCCTCCGCTTTTGATAAATTCGCAAAGGCTAGAGAAGGAGTCGGAGATAATATTGCGGACCGAAGTAACGGGGGCAACGGAGAGTGCAGTAACATCTAACTTGTCGGAAGACGTACACGGATTTCTCGTTAGCGTTGCGGATATACCGCTGGCACAGAAGCCGACATGGAAAGGGACGGTTATGGTGATATGTTGTGACCAATTCGGAACCCACGATGGCCATGATACCCGCGAGGCCGGCGCTGTTTCGTTTCGTTTACCGGCAAATACGAGCTGAGAGACGCGCTTTGACTGTTCAGTGCATGCGACAAAGCATTGTGTAAAAACTGCCAACGGGGATAATGAGTAGTCCACGGTGATGTCTTGGGCAATTTCCGAGGGCGCTAAACTCATGAGACCGTATACCTTGTCTCTATCATCATCGCAAGCTCGAAGGTGGTGGCTATATATTAGTTCCTCGAACGCCAACCCGCCAGTATGGATGCACAAAGCATATACCTTCCACTGCGCATTTATCACAAGCTGAGGGACCCCTTCTTCCTTGGCCTGAATGCATTCAACCACTCGGCGAAATAGAGGCCATAAGATCTCGTCTTCTCCACACTTTAAGGTGGACCTTTGGCTTCCGAGGTGTATTTCTTGTACTACCCACAGTCGTCCAAACCATGCCAATGAATATAGTCGACCAATCGCATCCCACACGTCGGGATCATAAGGTAGAATGGCATCATATCGACTCCAAGTAGGTTGGTTACACCCAGGAGAGGGCAATATGTAACCATCACGCGTGCGTCCAATCTGTCTACCAACGCAATCTAACTTTGAGATGGCCAATTTGCTATTTCGGAAGTTTGGCCCTAACCAGGCTACGACGTTTCTGGCGAGACTGAAGATCTGGCTCATGCGCTTAACTTGCACATTTCGTTCCTGCACGTCGTCTTGATTGATACAGATAGCGTCGATCCACATGACCCGGGGTCTGTTTTCGTACCGAAGATATTGCAACGCTTCGCTGAGATTGGGCATGATACTGAGATCCGAAGTTAGGAGGCTGCCGCAGTCCGGTTTGAACTTTTCGAAAGTGAACGCAGCCCCGACCTCTTCCAGGCGCTCTTCGACTACAACATTCCTTCGAGAGGTGGAGGAACCCCATGTATAAGATAGGGCTTCGTACTGCACCTGGGCTCCATCGCATTCCTCGATAACCGGATCGTATGTATCACGGGGTAAGCTCGAATCCGGATGAGTCCAAAAAGTCTGGCCGTCCCAGCGATCCCAGAAGATCAGGCGTCCCTCTAATGTCTCATGGGCAGACCAGCCCTCAGGGAGACTCTCTTCAATTTCCTTTAGCAGCAATCTTTTGGGTTTATTGTCATGAGCTGGCTGTACGAGCTCAGCGCGGTTGATCTTAATCCGAATCGGATCGTCGAACTTGCCTGGTAGGATTGTCACAAGACGGATATCCTTAGAAAAAGGATCAAGTGGCTTATACCGGTACCTCCCCATCTCCGTGTAGATGCAAAGATTTTGAGGTGACTATCTGGAAGCAGGATGGCAGCGAATGAGTTGTCCATGGCGAGGCTGTGAGCGGGGTAATAGCCTTGACGCCAGCGTGGTCAGGCTCCCATTGGTTAACACAAGCCTCTATCCCAATTGAGCCTTTTTTTACCCGAATGAGAAATTGTATAGCCTCCGCCAAGACATGCCATAGTACGTGTATGACACAACAAGGCTTGGCTCAGGCCAGATGGTCGGGGCACAGAAGATAAGGCTGAACTTGCGGGATTACGTAACTTAGATCTCTCTTGGCACTAAGATCCAAGAGAATCCATACAGAACCACACATATCTAAACCTTCGGATCTATAACAATAACTAGGATCCAAAATAATTCAACTGAATTTTATGTATATATACACCTTTATTGGAAGGTTAGGCACTATTAGGTATCTGGCTATATGCAGCCCAAGAATAATCCGCCCAAGAGAACTCGATACGACGGCCCACTGGGAAGGACAGGAACCGCTGGCGCTGGCGCCATACATGAGAGTTGTGTCGCGCCGACTACTACTTCACCACCTCGACAGACGCGGGAACCGTAGACAAACAATCTACTACCGCCCCTACCGACAATGAGCGATTGATTATCTGCACTGGATGAACGGCGCTTGGGTTACTCTTTGCCTGGTATCGCTGTCAGGTCCGCAACGAGGCCGCGGTCAGAAGCAGAAAACAGTGGCCTGTACGACGAGGCGGCATCCAACATGGTCATCGCTATGCGAAGCGTTGGCTTCTCAGGCCCCTTGGAATGCCAGATCCTTTACCGTCGTATTGCGAATCGACCCTCGGACGGTGTAGTCTCGGCATGGGTTTTCGCGCATGCAGTCTACTGTGAGCTCGAAGTTGACGACTTGAGTACGCGCGAGATTGCTGCCGGCGAGACGATGAAGGCCCTAGAGCCCATCCTCCACGAGGCTGATGCGTTCTGAGGAGAACAGTGGAGGCTGACGAATTTCGGGAGTGCAAGGTTGCTTACAAATTTAGTGTGCCCCTCTGTTCGAGGAATTCGATAATGCAGAAAAGAAGAGAGAAGAGGACAAGCGTCTCGGTTCACGAATTCGAGAGTGTCGTGGGTATATATAACGCTATTGCTAGAACGCAATAGCGGCGTCGCTTTTACGGCGGAGAGAAAGAAGAGAAAAGGACCAATTTTTGCAAGTTTGCAGGCATCTCTAGTTCGCGAAACTCGAGAGTTGCCAGATGATATCGACACTGCACTACACTGAGCACACGATGGTCACGGTCATTATGCCGTCCCCATTACACTGAGAAATCTCATCGGTAAATACTGGTGGCCTACCAGACTTCATGATGTCTCTCCAGAAGGGTCAAAAGGGGAACAGAGCATCGTAACCATCGACTCGAATATACCAAGGCCTAGGCACGCTAACCGCCCACAATACCCTAGAAAATGCCGCACGTAAAATCCTAGAACCTCGATGCTCATTGGGTTTGTAAGCTGGGAATAGCTATGTACTGCTACTAGACCTAGACTAGGCTTGACGGTGTCGTCTGCGACAGTGACTCAAAATCGCTGGTTCTCAAACGGGAATCTTGAAGCCGGACTTTCGTAGCTTCTGGAAAACCCCCTTTGGATCGTACCTGTCGGCAGCGGCCTTGATCAAGGCGATATTCTCGGCACCGTAATCGGAGATAGGATCCTGGTCAGCCCAAGCGTAATTGAGATATCTCCACTCCTTGTAGGCATCAATCGACTTGGCGTACTCGTCGATCGCGTCCCTAAACTCAAGAGCGATGGGCAGGATTTTCTCCTGGTTCTCGGCGGTATCTACAGTTAAAACGATGAGCCACATGATGATAGGACCATCTGCGACTACGTCCTCAAGGCCGAGCACGTTTCCTCCACTCCTGATACCGTGGTTGACAATTGACTGTGTCACGGGCTGGAATAAGACAAGAACGTTGAAGTCAGACCCGGAAGCGCCGGCCTTCATCTTTCCAACATAGTCCTTATGCTTCCTGTCAATGAAGTCTAGGACGCGGAAGTCATTAGTTGTCGCCCCGACAATCCAGTTCGCGCTAAGGCTGAGAGTTAGTGACGACCACTTGTACTATGCCCTGTGTGGTATGGACATACTAAAGACCAAGAGGCGTCGGTCCCGTGAACTCAGGGACAATTTCTGACATAGACGCGACCCGAAGGGTACTAGATATGTTATCTATAGCCATATACTCGTTGAAGGCTGGCGGCGCGACTTTAGCTTCAGCATTGGTCAAAATAGAGCGGAAAGTGAAACCGGTAGCATCATAGTATAAGGACATTATACTCTGACTGGCTTCATCCTTGCCCATATTGTCCGCAAAGTTGAGATAGGCGTTAAAGACCTCGTCTCTCTTACTTAGGTCGTAGGATACGAAGCCTCCCCATATCAGCGCCGAGCTGACTGTACCTATTATGTCGGCCTCTAGTATTACTATCGAGAATGCAATAGCGGGGAATTTCTAGCATATAAAGGGAAGAAGAGAGAAAAAGACGGGGGAAAAAAAGGGTGGGGGGGAGTGGCCAGAGGAGGAAAGATAAGATCTAGGGCTAAACTTACGCATATCGATTCTGGTGACGAACCCCAGGTTGCCTGAACTGCCCTTCTGTGCTTTCCAAAGATCGGCATTCTCGTTAGCGTTTGCGTTAACAACCGTTCCATTGGCGAGCACTATCTCGAAATTTGCGACGGTATCCGCACCAAATCCCTTTAACCCCGTATGGAAGGAATAGCCGCCTCCGGTAATAAAGCCACCGACACCGAGGGAGGATGCCCGGCCACCAACGACCGTTACGCCATAGGGATCGAGGGCAGCGAAGGCGTCGCCCCAGGTAGCTCCAGGCTGAATGGACGCGATCTCGGTTTCCGCATCATAAGTTGTCGCATTCATGTAGCCTACGGGATCGGTCAGAAAGACTGGAAAGCCCAAGGGCAGACTGAACCAAACTGGTACGTACCAAAATCAATAGTAATCCCGTCATCCACGCTATTCGATCCTTTATAGGCAGAGTGCGCGCCACTGCGCATACCAAACGGACATTGGAGCTTCGAAATGATCTTCGTAATCGTAGATACTAGCAAAAACAGTTAATGAATCCCGTCTTTATTTGTTCAGCTCTTTAACTGACCATCACTGGTGCTGGCTGGCAGGACCATGCACCGAGGAGGTAGGGCCGCGTTGGCCGAATAATACGATTCTAGACGGGCATCATATGTGACGCTGTCAGGGAAGAAGACCTTCCCCTGGAGGTTATCTTGCTTTGTTAGAGCCGAACACTATAAGTAACAGCGTCAGCACCGAACAAACACAAGACGGGAAATGATAGTTGTTGGATGGACGAACACAAGCCGATGAAGGATGCCTCGCATGGCTCCCAAAGACACTTTGGGTGGCAAGGACCAATAACGCTGTAACTGCAGGTATGTAGTTCATGACTAGTTATCGAAAGATCGAAAGCTCTAGGAATCCCGCCGTTGCACTTGATACACCTTGTAAAATAACGAATAAATTGCCACGACAAGCTTCAGAGTGCGACAAAACGTCTCAGGGCGACGATGGTGCCTTATTAATATACAGTTCGTAGGTATGTACTATTTATATCGAAAAATGACAATGCCACAGCCGTGCCTCCCCGTGTTCAGGTCGAGCTGAATACGTTAGTACGTCCAAAACTGGGAAGTGGCTGCATTGGGGCGCTGCAGCCACCACGAGACCTTCCTGCCTGACCATACTTCTTCTGTCCGATGGACTCCAAGCAGAGCCACAAACGGGCGGAGCGCTCCAACCGTGACGCGGCCGGATCTTGCGGCAGCAGCGGTGAAGGCAATATCAGGAAGCATTGCAGTAGAGCCTGCACGCTATGGAGGGGCCCGGATTGCTTTAGCTGGTAACGACGGCCAGATCCATGCAGTTGCTCACCGATTGGCTTTCCGTAATTGGGGATGGAGTGGGAAATCACAACACTAAAAGAGCTGGAGGGAAGGGTCACAGAGTTAATTGATGGCAAGACACATAGCTCTCTAGCACCATAACTTCGAGACCGTGTCTTATACACTAATCGTCATAAAAATTTCTTCACGCATAAGGCTATCCGCGTAAGTAGGAGGGATGGGACAGAGGCGACAACTCAGGGTAACCTAAAAAAGAGCCCATACGAGCCATTTCTGGGATATCAAGGTCGTGGCTTGCAAGCGAGCGTATATGCTGCGAGAGGCAGTGCGAAGCCCCGCTTAGGCGGAAATTGGGCACGGGAGATCAGGACCCCAGCAGTGCGTCGACAGTATACTTCTCCAATTCGCCTGCGCTCCGAGTTGGCGTATCGTAAGCCTTCGGTGTCTTGTAAGCTGACCTCCGGTCCTCCGGAACCCGTTTTCACTCATATCAATCTGACGGCTTGTGGCGGGCGGACGGTCTTCGTCAGAAGCCTGGGCTGTAGGCTCAAGGGTCTTTTCCCTGTCTGTCCTCCTCATCTAATTATATCGGCAGATAATTCAAAGCCTTGCTGAGGCTTATGGACCAGTTATGCTTTATCCTGAAGCAAAATTCGGTGTTCGTCATCGGCAGGGCTTCCACTCTGGCTTGGGCATATTTGTGGATGAAGTTAGTTTTGTTTGCCAGCGCCGAGTCACTTAGACTTTGGGTACTGGCCAATATACGTCTATATACGGGACTAACTTATATCCCGAAACTAGCACGCTTGGCCTTTGAGGACTGACCTTTCGTACCCAAGCAAACCGGATTGTGTGTCAGGGATTGACCTCACAACCAGCTGAGCCAAAAGGACAGGACTGGCCGTAGCATGGTCATTGTAGTCCAGGCATCAGCCTGTAACATTTTGAGTTTGTAGATAGATCAGCTGGCGAAATCATTTTTTCAAGATTAACTTATCTAAGCCAGTGCTTCCGGTTGCCTCGTTTGTGTCCTTTATCTCTGGCTGATCGGGACTTGTGGTTGGCCCAGCCACCCTTGAATACGGCTGCCAATCAAAGGAGATAATTTGGCGTTTGTATCTATCATTAAATAATAAAGGTCGTCGCGATTTACCTTGTCCGTGGCGACTTGCGGGCGGTTACTAACCTCTCAGGAGATGGCTGACAATAATCGGTTGACGAGTTTTTGAGGCAGCAATTCGAATAAATGGTACTTCACTCTACGGCCCTCCAGTGCTGGCAAGACACACTTTGCCTGTGCAATTTGGAGCAAGCATGTTCACCATCGACGGTGAGAATATATATAACCATATAACCCATGAACAACCATACGAAGGGGCATTATGCTTCAGATGGCTAATAGCGAACAGCACGAGAGAAATGGCCTGGCGGAGAGCTTTAACAATTGTCATACGGACAAGCTACTGCTAACGATGATTGGAGGAGACATACCCTCGAAGCAATGGCCAAAGGTTCTTAAGAGAGTAAATTACGTACGTAACAGAAGCCCACACAGCGCAATAAACGCCATATGTTGAGTATCAAGGGGCGAGACTCCTACAAATAATGATGAGGCTACCCGGGACGTTTAGTGTGGAGAACTTTGCAGGGTGGACTCAATGCTTCTATAGGGCTGACTATTTTTGTAACACAGCAGGAAAGTGGGGCTATATTCGAATAAGGGTTATCAGGCTTAATCCTCCAAAATCCATGAGCTAAGCAACAGGGTACTAAGCCCCTCTATATCCATACACCTTCCTAATCCGCATAATTCAAGGAATGTAAGGAAAAAATCGGTTAAAGAAGTCTTTGCTAATTGTTGCCTTTGTTCCAGACAAACTCGTAGCCCCTATATATCCAAATTCAGCCAAAACCTTGAATTCCCATATTATAGCATGATAAATGGTAGAGGGCGAAGAGCCTACTCGGCCACGTCGAGACGTTAAGAACCGGGGCCTGATATTTTGCTTCCTTCCACCGAGGGACGGAAGCTCGACAACAAAGGCCGACTCCGCTATACTTATCAGGTATACAAGCAACTCAACCTATCCGCCGCTTACCGGCAAAGCAACATCGTTGAAACTTCTGTACCAAATGTGCTCTTCGATAAGGATAAAGGGCCTACCCATAAATGATCTTTACTGCTGTGCGGACAAGCGGACCACAGCACTCCCCTGATGACACTATATCTACATTATCCCCTATATATTTCCTCCTAAGAAACAATGGCCAAACATCGTCGTCAGAAGTATAGCCACTATGACACAGAGATCTAACCCACCGCCCGAACCAATCTACGACAAGCGGTCTAGAGCTTATGTCCGGCTATACGCGTCGGCGATAGGCCACAAAACTAAAGGGGGTCGGGTGGCAGATGTGTTTTCGGGAAGGGTGGGGCGGGGTGTGTATGGGCAAGCGGCCATCCGCCCCAAGTTTCAATTGCTCCATGCTGGCGCTGCCCAGTTGTCATCGCCCCGATTATAGTGTGACCGAGATGTGTCGCTGCAATCTGATTCTCGTTAGATGCTTGCTCATGTGTCGCAAGAGCGACGCAGCTATTACGCTGTCTGTAATAGCGTTATATATACACTGCGACATCATGTTACTGCTCAGAGGGAGGATGTACGCCAGCGTTGACCCTTACCCGTCAATTGCCAAGAGAGGAGTGGTCTCTTCCATAGCGAATAAGATCTCGGTACAGGATCCCGCCCCATGCCCCGTGGATGATCAAATACGCTATACTGGATACTTGTAAAAGGCCTACTATTCTGGATATGATTCGAGTTCTGACATTCGAGAGACTGGGTTGAAACGCCTGGTGTCGGCACCGGCCTCGCCCCCTCCCATCAGGCGAGGTGCCCGTTGAATGCATAGATGTGGATGAAATTAGGGAGATACAAGATGAAGACGAGCACGAAGTAGTACATCTCCGGAGCTTGAAGGCCGGTTTCGGCCGCCAGCATCAGGGTACGACCGTGTCTCCGGAGCGCTTCGTGGAGCATTTCTGGGTACCAAGAATGCGGGCGTGGGAGAAAGAAAGGGATGGGATTCGGGCGCAAGAAGAAGAGAAGTTCCCGGGGCTAGGGTCGTGATATGCGAGCGTTGAATTCGATCCATTCTCCGTCCGCATCTCTGCTCGTCCCGGGGGCATTCATGTGCCCCGCAGTGATATAAGGTCACGGGTGCATGCATGGAAGGCTCTACGATATGGTGTCGATGGCTGTACAAGGAGACTTCAGATCCAAAGTCTTTAGGATAGCTCTTCATCCGACTTGGATACACTCACCTACCCTGAGGCATTCCTTTTCCGCAGGCGATGATGCGAATACTTTGGGTCTTGGTATCGTGCTTTGACCGCAGACGGCGTCCAACGCTCGCTCAGCCATAGTAAAGGCGTGCAATCGAATAGTGTGAGATCGGCTAAAGTGCACATTATCATTGATCCACCTGGAAATCCGTGAAGCGGATAGCCGATGGGGGTTGGAGTAAAGAAGCTCGACGGAAACTCCCTCACACTTAGCCTCGTGACGGCAAGCGAGGTGAACGAGTATATTAATAGGAAGACTTATGTCAAGGTCTGCCAGCGACACCTATCCGAAAAGGAAATGGATTCTATTTGGGAGCTACAGCAATCACGGTGTCTTCGTATTCCTCAGTGTACCTCCGCACACCCCGAGTAGTCGGCCCAGCCTCGTCGATGAGCGTTCTCCATTTAGTCCCCGTGTGCTCCATCACCGAAAGGCGAAACGACATTTCCATGTCCTGCTGCGCCGCTCTCCACGGAGCACTGCGCTCGGAGACGTCAGCCTCGTCGATGAGAATGACCGACTCCTCGGTCGTGCCAAGATCTTGACGAACTCGGCATCTGCCCAGTCTTGAGGGAGGT
This sequence comes from Monosporascus sp. CRB-8-3, assembly GCA_004155055.1. Lineage (NCBI taxonomy): Eukaryota > Fungi > Ascomycota > Sordariomycetes > Xylariales > Monosporascus > Monosporascus sp. CRB-8-3. The sequence goes on from QJNZ01000501.1 coordinate 54,678, forward strand.
CCGGAGATAATGAGCTCGAGCCCCTGAATGATAGACAGTAATTAGTGAAAGTGTCAGCCGGGTCTTTGTCATGGAACACCTGAAGTATCATACCTACCTTTGACGGATTCTGGCTTGGAGAAGTCGTGAGCCTCTATCTCGATGTCCTCAAAGCCGGGAAGCGGGTCCCCCTTGATCCTGCCCGCAACGTACGGCAGATATTGAAGGATGACCCGCCCGGCAAGATCTGGGTATCTCTGCCTGAAGACGATGCACTGCGACCCCTCGACACCACCGACGTCGGTGAGTAGAGGCGACGAGCTGGTAGCCTCCCCCGCCAGCTCCTGCTGGGCATCCAAGACATAAAAGAAGGCCGGTCGCCCTCCCCGTTTGTTACCACCCCCGAGGGAGCCGGACACGAGCCGACATCAGACGCATGTTGCACCGACATGACAGTAACCCCTAAAATGAGGGTATGCGTGTGTAGCGCTGTTTGCTCCTCGGCCCGTCCTGTAACGAATGCAATAGCTCTCCCCCGTACGTATACCGGTCCCAAAAGCGCTTGAACAGCACGCTGGAGCCGTCGCGGGCGGCAGGTCGCCCAAGGTACATTTCATGAATGACGAGGAGACCACGAAGGCTCAGGCCAAAGAACACCCCTGGCTCTCTTTTACGAGCTCCAGAAATCCACAAAGATCAATATGCGGAAAATTGCGACAATAATGCCCGAAAATTGGGGTCGCGGGTTTGTAGGCTGGTCCCTGAAACGGGGGGGCCTCGAAAGATGGGTGTGGACGGATAAGACTTCATTTATGATGACCCCGGACCCCTACTTCAAAGTGAGCGGAAAGACACTTACATATAGGCGTTCCAACGGGCATGCAAAATGCGGAAAATAGACTACGCAACTCATCGACGCCGCTTGGAGAATCGTGTCCCATCGTGACAACATCGGACATACTACATTGGCTTATCCCTTTTGAATAATACAGTGTGGAGAATTTTTGCAACCCTCTCCAGTTCTCTCCCATCCATCCATCTTCCGACCTACGCCGCGCGCAACCAACGAATTCCGGGGGTCCTTTACTTCTTCTTTCGTTTCTTCTTATTTCTTCTGGTCGTTGTCGCCGCTGAAGACGTTGAGGCCGAGACCTTCGGAATCGAGCATGAGGCGGTTGCGACCGCCCGACTCCTGCATCTGGGCGGCGATGGCGCGGGCGTTCTCGATCTTCTTGAGCTCGACGTAGGCCTTGTTCTTCTTGATGGCGTCGCCGATGAGCTCGGCCGAGCGCGCCTCACCCTGCGCCTTGACCACCATGGCCTGCTTCTCCTGCCGCGCCTTATCGACGATGAAGGCCGCGCGCTGCGCCTCCTGCTGCGCCACCTGCTTCGCCTCGACGGCCGCCGTGAACTCTGGGGAGAAGGCGAGGTGCTGTTATTACACTAGAGTCAGTACCCGGTCCGATATCGTCGCCAAGCGAAGAAAGGAAAGTAGATGTTCTTCATAGACCTACCGTCAGCGATACGTCGTCGAGGAGGATGTTGAACCTGGCCGCTCTCCTCGACAGGTTGTCCCGGACCAGTCTCGCTACGTTCTCTCGCTGCGTGATCAGTTGGCTGGCGTTGAACTGCGCCACCACGCTCTTGAGCACCTCGTTCACGATGGAGGGCAGAACCCGCTCGTCGTAATCCTGCCCTAATGTTCTGTAGATCTGCGGGAGGGCCTGGACGTCGGGCCTCGATAGGACACGGCAGGTAATGTTAACCATCTGCAGATCCTTGGTGCCGGTGAGGGAGGAGACGTTTCTCGGCTTCGCGCGGACATCGTAGTCAATGGGCGTCTCGAACCAGGGGATCATAAAATGTGTTCCTGAGCAGGAGTGTGTCAGTACATATCATTTGTGATAGTAGCGGTAGCGCCGGGTATGGATGGGACCGAAGCGCGCGAGTTAACCGTACCCTCTGCATAGATTTCCTTGCTGACACCACTTATCCTCCGGTATTTGATGGCCCTGTGACCACCATCGACGTTGAACAGGGAGTTCTGTATCACGAAAGCACCGCCACCAAGCAGAAGGATACCGGCTAGTGCTCCAATGCCTCCCGGGCCGGGCCGTCCACCGCGGGGGAAACCTCCCGGAAACCCGCCTCGGTTCTGGCGCATCATGGCCCTGGCCCTCTCTAGGTACTCTTCAACCGGTGGTCGAGACATGATGATGCCGATGTTGATATTGTCGGTAGCTGCCTTCTCTCCGCCGTAAAGGATGGTGCTTCGAATGAAGGGATGGGGCGGGTGACACTCTGCGAAGACACACTGTCTCCTCTTTCTCTCCCCTCTATTCGGAATTCAGGCGAAGCTCAAGCAACGAAGCTTGGGAAAGTGGTGACCCCGGTTTTTCTTGGCCGACGCCTTACCTAAGCTATCCAGTGGGGCTCTCCGGGGAAGGCCCGTGCCCCCAGCCGGGATTGATGTACTAGGTACCTTCGTGCATCGATGTATCTAAGTAGATGTAACTCCCCAGCGATGACCCGCCTGAGCTTACCTGCACATCGCTTATATACGAGGCTGAGGGTAGAAGTAGGGCTTCTATGTGAAATTTACAGAATTTCTGTGAATTCAATTAAGATTAAAGAAGTTCGAGGAATGGAAGAAGTTGCCCAGCAGTTGCTAGGACTGTTATATACAGAAAACATACTGATTTAAGATACTATACACGCACCTCAGCCGGCAGCAGGGCGCAAAGTGACATAACCCATGTACCTCTCCTACTGGATCAGTGGGCCCGAGCTGCCGGCCCCACCTAAATTCAATGCAGCTCCGGCATCACATTCAACTGGAAGGAACCCTTTTCAACAATAACAATTAGCCGTGATATCGACAACAAAGGAAATACCTTCCAGCTACCTAACGTTAGGTCAATAACCACAGCCCATTAATTGGAAACTTCCTTCTTCTGTCTCCTTTGGACTGTAATCTATTGTAACGGGCAATCAATTCCTCCTAAGACGTTATCCAAGTTGCATCCTCTCACGACGCGCGAGGTGACTCTTCTTGTCATATCATCTTCTTCATATTTCATATCGCACGTTGCCGTTGCCATCTGAAGTAACCACTCCAGCAGAATGTCGACGAAACCGCCCTCACGCGTTGTGTTCGTGGGAAATATCCCGTATGGTACGTCCTCCGGCCCTCCATGTCAGCTTGAGTACTCGGTACTAACGAAAGGTTTCCAGGGCTCTCCGAAGAACAGATAACCGACATATTTAGTACTGCTGGAAAAGTGATCAACTTTCGCCTGGTATACGACCGCGATACTGGACGGCCGAAGGGTTTTGGGTTTGCCGAATATCCAGACGCCGGTGGGTTTCCATGCCCCTCAACGCGCATTGACAACGACCATTTACTGACCTCCTCCTTGTGTTACAGACTCCGCAGCCTCCGCGGTACGGAATATCAACGACTACGAGATCATGGGTCGCAAGCTCCGGGTCGACTACAGCACCGAAGGTCGGGTTGACGGAGATGACGGCGGGAACAATACTTCGAACGCGGGTGCTTACAACCAGTCTAACGGCGCCTCAAACCCACCTGCGCCCGCCGGTTCTCTCCCTCCCCTTCCGCCGGGCAAGGAGCTCCCTCCCGGTGTGAGCGCCGTCGATGCCATTTCGCAGACCCTCAAGACACTCCCTCCCGCCCAGCTCCTCGACATCCTCTCGCAGATGAAGTCGCTAGCCACCACCGACCCAGCGAGGGCGACCGAGCTGTTGCAACAGGCGCCACAGCTTTCCTACGCGGTATTCCAGGCTCTGCTGCTCATGGGCCTAGTGTCGCCTGAAGCAATTCACGCAGTTGTCGATACAGCAGCTGCTCCGCCGCCTGTCGCACAACCGCCGGCCGGCTACCCTCCCGCGATTCCACAAACCTACCCCGTCGCCTCCACAGCGACGCCCCCGGTTGCCGCCCCTTACGCCCCGCCGCCGGCGCCGGTTTCCGTAACACCGCAGGCCGCTTATGCGCCGCCTCCCGCAGCAGCTGCCCCCGACCAGGACACTCTCATCCAACAAGTTATGGGCTTGCCGGATGAGGTGATCAATCAGTTGCCCGAGGCGGAGCGGCAACAGATCCTGGCACTAAGAGCGACTCTGGCCCAACAAAGACGTTGACGAGCGCCATGGTGGACTTCAGGTTGATGGAATGGGGCCCGTCTCAGAGTTCCGGCGTGATTAATGGGGCACTGACCTTCATACCCGGGCAATGTGGCGCTTCGGGCCGGTAGCCCCATTTTGTTGTCGACGGCAGGCCATGCAGGTTGGAGGACGTCGTATAATACTAGTGTTGGAATGGAGCATTCCGGGTCTTTTACTCCGAAATCTACGCCATGACTCACGGGGAGGCCGTTGAATTGGAGGTCAACGAAAAGGAAGGCCTGTGGAGGACAGCAATGGGACAGGAAGAAAGCTAGGCTAGCTTGAAAAGGTCAAATGAGCGAGCACGGAATAGGTGTAATGAGCATCTGCAGTCTATTCCTGTCTACTGCCACGAGCGCGTGGGGGAGCCTGACAGATAGACGTTCAAACGGACGTTAGGCGCACAGTAGCGCACCAAAAGTCTAGGACTACACGCTCGTAACGTTTGGTGGTGTCTGCGGTTCGGTGCGTAATACGTGTACGACTAAAGTGGAAGCCTGTAGACTGAGCCGGTCAGTATGAGGCATAAATGAATCATTTCAAGTTGAAGAGGACGTAATCACAGACACCGAGTCCTCCTAATAGACCCATCAACATCTTGACCCTCAACCTCGTGGAATGGGTGCCCCACGCCCGTATCGATTAACGAAATCGGGCCCAGGGGGGAATACACTCATTGTGCGCATGTGCCCGACTAGGACAGGAAGGAGATGTCTGATTCCGGGATTCATCCGGCATGGTAGTCTCAGAAACTTTGACATCTGGTCCTAGATCCCCCTGGTGTGTGGATATCAGACAGCAAAGCTGCATCCGCCCATCCGATGGGGTAAGCGTTGACATCGGCGAGAAGTCTACACATCTATTGCTCGGACGCTGGGCCTTTCTAGTCCGGACCGACGGACGTCTCATGCACGTAACTAAAGCGACATCTCCCGCCCATGACGGATCTCTGTTTCAGCTTGAAGAATTCCAACAACTCAAAATTCATCAATACCTTCGGAGCGGAATGGCCGCTACTGCTAACATTTGCCACGCTTCATCAGTACGGAAATGAGGCCAATGCGGCTGCTATACACCCAGTCTGCGCTGCCATTATTGGGGTGGCGGCTTACGAGGAAGGCATGGGAAGAAGAGTCCTGGAAACAAGTTACACGGCAACTCAGCACCCTGCCGATGGTACAGCTTTCTAATAAACTGGAATATAGGATTGATAGGTCTTCTCATACGTGACTCGTGTGTCACGACACGGGGAGGTAAGGGTGGGTCAGGCGCGAGCCATACTTGGTCATCCCCTCTCTACAGCAGTGGGGGGATTGGAAGGCCATATTTGAGTTAAACTGTGCCTTTTAATTTGGGAACCTCGTTGAACGTGTTATTTTCACCAAAATGACAAAATATGATCAAGTGGGATCCTCTTGCAATCTACGTATGTCAAAATATTTTAACATAAATGGTTACAGTTACGAAGCTGATGAATCCCTTGTATATGAAATATGAAGACTTCAAACGAGGCTTCATACATCTACAGCATGTAGCCATAAGGCGAATGATTGAATTAACTGATTAAAAGGAGGACCAGAACTCTATTTGACTAAAGTGCCGATGCCTCCTTATACAAAAGAGTGGTATTTGGAGACCTCCGAATGTATATAGCGTGACAAACTCTGGCTAGTCAACAGCAGGGTTCAACAAGACTACCGTACGACTACAAAGGATCATCCATTATGAAGAAGAGCCTCCGATTTTAACCGCAGAGAGCAGACATGACAATTGTCTGCCTAGGGTTCCCGTCCAAACGGCGGAAACACGGGTGCGGTGGTCCTATCACAGGAGTACCGTACCACGTACGGGCTGAATGTCGACTCGCTGCTAACAATAACCTGGCCGCTCGGCGTCGTGACATTAAAGGTGAACCCGCCGCCGTACTGAGCCTGGCCGTAAAAAAACCGGATCGGGACGTACGTGTTGGCGGGGATGTCGAGGTTAAAGTTAGCACGACCGGCAGTGTGGTCGGGCTGGTTATAACGGGCCCTAGCATCGGCGTTTTCATCAGTCCAGCCGGAATAAGCTTTGGCGCCGGTCCACAGGTCGACGGCATCGTTGGCGTAGGGTACGGTAATACGGTAAGTGCCCGCCTCGCAGGCGTAAAAATAAGCGTGGTGGTTAAGGGCGAAAAAGTCAAGCTTGAGGTTTACGCTTGAATCGTAAATGTCGCCCTGCTCGCGGAATATGCCGCCAACGTAAGACGTAGTGCCGATATAAACCGGCCGGACATTTTTGAACGAGTCCGGGTGGAAGGTGGAGTAGGTGGTGTCGGTGTTGCGCGCCGAGTTGTTGTAGTAGGCCCAGTCGAAGCCAAGGTTGTTGCACGACGGTGGGGGGGGACAGCTCGACGGGCAACTCGTCGGGCTGGACGTAGGAGCGGTCGGGGTGGCAGAGGTGCACGTCGCCGTCTCCGTGACGGTCTTGGTGGGATGACACGAGGAGGTGGAGTATTGACGAGGCTGAAGCTGACGGCCGTCGATGCCAACAAGGTGGGCGTGGGCGGCGCTAGCCATCGCCAGCGAGGCCACGAGGGCCCTAACAAGTGTACGTTCACCAAACATGGAAAACATGATATCGCGAATGGAATGGCCAAGATGATGCAAGCCAGACAAACTGAAGACCTAAGAGTTATTAGACAGAGACGCACCTGCTCACCTACCGGTATATATAGCCCAAATTCTATGCAATCGACTGATGTCTCGGGAGCTCTTACCCCTGTTCTAATATTGAAAATTCCTCATCCCGATCGTCCTCCATCCTGGCCGGCTCTCCAGTTGCGGATGCAAGATGCTAGAATGGAGCCCATTTGAGTAAAGTCGGACATGGGGCACGGCAGCTGAGGTTCGGTCAGAGGCTCTCCCGAAGCTCGTCTTAACCTTTGAAAATAATACTCAACATGGCGGCGCAGGGGTGTCGGTCGAGCTGGCCCCCGCTCCGGATCGTTATGCGGATACATATATCAGCGCATCGTGGCAGGGCTGCCCGGCTCTTAAGCTCTCGAGCTCTGGAGATGGCTGGCTGATTGTTGCGAATAGTCTTATGTCGTTGGTGCTGTCACAACCTATGGTACCGCCCGGCACTGCAGAAGAATAGCCGAGTAATATTGATTAATGCGAATGCAGGCCTGTTGTCTCTTTTAAGTTTAGTCGGTGACAATAGCGGACTGCTGAGAGTAACGTAGCCGGCAATAAAATGTCGATCACAACTGAATGGGAAGAACTGGGCGACCGTTTTCAGCAAGCCGATTCTACGGTGGACCCCGATCGTCGGTGAACTTGCAACCACGCCAATGTAACGATATGTCTTCTAATGTTAAAGGTTCTCGTAAGGGTTCATACTCGGGGTAGAAGACTCGTCAAGGTTAAGGCATCCTAAGTAAGAGACAATATCGTTAGGATGTATGCTCCCACCAAATATTCCAAGCGACTTGATGCTTAGGTTGCTCATCGAGGTAAGGACTGTCTAGATACAGGAGAAGCCGCCAGCCCTGTATAGCCATTCTTTCCCTCATATTCTCCCGAGTCACTGGCTCAGCATAGTGATCCTCCGCTCCGGCTCTGTAGCTCGGTGTATTGATTCCCTTGTCTAACTCACTGGCTCAGTACACTGATCCTCTGGTCTTGTGACGTAACGCGTTATTTTCGTAGAATTTATTCTCCTTCCGTTCTCCACCTATTTTGTGTACAGGATCCAATCTTTGGCCGTCGCGTCGTTGATTCGTAACAACCACTGTTGGACACAGCGTAGTGCTTTTTTTTTTTTTTTTTTTTTTTTTGGCACGCGTTGTTGTATTGAATGTCCAACTTTCCTAACTGCGTCTTGTCGGGGCTTCATATCATAATGGATCCATGCTCAATAGATGTGGCTGGTATGATTTTCATCCCCAAGACAGACCTTCCCCGAGGCGCCCTGCACATCACAGGACCCTTAATATCTAACAGGTTTACTAGTACAATACCAAGGCGTAACAACTTGTTCCCTCGCCTCAGGACCTGTCTCCTGCTAGTGCTAGGTTTCTCGAGTTCCTTGCCCCGGAAAGGGCTTCGGCGTACTTCGAAAACAAGTCATCCATCCTCGAGCCACCGACTACCTTCCCGATAACAGTCCCAATCAATTCGGCCTGCGAGATGATGCCGAGACGGACGGCATCATGCATTAGATCGAGGAGGTCATGCTGGCTAACGCCACGACGGATCCGCCCTGCTCAGAAACCTGATTAGCTCTGCTAGGCCATCTTGAGTTGTATTAGAATAGACTTGCTCTTCATGATTACGTCTCGGCCCTTACGGAGTTTAATCACGTATTTCTGCAGAACCGTCTTCTCATACTGTGTCTGCACTCCGACCTCATGACCGAGACTGGTGATGGTATAATCGAGGCCGCCTCTCAAACTCTTAAAATCAAAGTACCTTACTGGGATCTCTATAGACAAGGAAGTTGCTTCAGTTAGCGGACTTAAACTGACTGGCACTAGAAACGAGGATTTTGCATACTACGCCCTTTGGCTTCTCCTTCTTTCACCTCGTCCTGATTAACAACTCCCAACCCCAGTTGCTCGGCGCTCACTTTGGTTTCTCGCAGAATGGCACGAATGGCATCGTCGTCCTCTGCTTCCATTTAGTTTCAAGTGTATAGAGGCATCAATGCAATCTATATCGAGCGTACTGTAGATCACGATGCCCTTCTCGAAGCGAGATGCCCCGGAGTAACACATGAGGAAGAACACGTCGACAAAACCGATCAGGCGGATCTTGCCATCCCATCGGGCTCCATTAATGAGAATATCCCACGGGTGGATATCGCTGTCCATCAAAAGACTCTTGTCAGTTTATTATTCCAGCATCTGGACCCGGGAGATACGCACAAGTCACACTCTATGCTCTTCTGCTTCACAGACCGGTCGAAGGCCTGAAGAACACGGTGGTACGATGCCATGGCAGAAGGTTGGGACAGGGAGTGCGTCTCTGAAGCACTTGGTAGCAGCAGAGCGCAGGACCGCCTTACGCCAGTTGATGAGAGTTGCAGAGTCGCCTCGCCTTTACCTCAGGACATGCAACATGCAAGACAAGGAGAGACAGGACTGTGGAGGGTTCAAATGCAGTCGATTCGAGTAGTGTAGTTTACGACGGTACCGACTCTAGGCATCCGTTTCGGAGAGATGTGGCCCTGACCCCGTCAGAGCGGCCTTGAGGACAAACGAACTCCACCGACGACGAATATTTGATTGGTATGTGGCCAGCCATAACTCAACGCGTCTCATGGAGATATACTGCACAGCAACGCCACACCAGATTGACATGCCATTTCGGGAAGCATCAGCGGGGTTTGCATGGAAGCAAGCATGGCTAGTCAACATTTTCTATGTATGGTGTAAACGCTAAACGACGTGCCGTATTAACCCGCGCATAATTCGGTTTTAACCGAGAAGCTGGCAAGAAGACTCCTTCCAATCACGTACGGAAGTGGTGCCTTGTTTTTTTGAGGATGTGCTATTTTGCAGCAGTTGCGAACGTGCATGGGCTGAATCGAGCCTCCATGGTAATGGTTGGGTTACCCTTGGCTTTGTGGGGGTTCAGCTGCCTTTGGGCACCGCGGAGTCCAGCTCCTCATCTACATTTGGATACCATTACTTGGCTGCAGGAGACTATCGTCTCACACCTCGTATCCTGGTGTTCGCTACCCTATCGTTGGTAAAGACCAGCAGGCTATAGCCTCCTCCACACCGTTGTGGTGATGAAGTGATGGGCGTTCCTCCGGCATTCGTCCGGGAGGTCGTAAATATTCGAAGTTCTCTTGCCCCGCCGCATCACAGTCCTGGCATATTGTATAGAGGGAGACAAGTCCGCCTTGCTTCTTGTTACTGTTGGACGCGATCCTTCTCACCAACTCTCTTGTTACCGGTTTCCATACCAAGCTTAGACCAGGGCGCCGCCTCCAGCTAAGATGGCAAGCAATTCGGAGACGACAAGCCAAAACACGGACCGTACCCCCGAGGTCATCAAGAAAATTGTTAGCGAGATTGGCGAGAGCCAAGAGAAGCTTCGAGCAGTGTTGAATCTCTTGTTCGTTCCGCGCTTCAAGCCAAGTTTCATCGATCCGCGAGACTACTCTCGCAGCGGGCTCAAGGATGTCGAATTCCTCGAGACGCCGGACACCGGCGGGACCCAGCGTCCGTTCCGTATGTTCGATCTCGATACGGGCAACCTAGTAGAGCACTGGACGATCAGCCCCCTGGACCCCTACTGCATGCTGTCCCATCGTTGGAGAGGAGACGAGCTTACCTTAGCCTACATCAGAGGGGCCAGGGCGAAGGATGTGGGACCCGAGGCAACCCGTAAAAACGATGTGGAGCTGGTCCTTGACCAGAGCAAGCAGGATATTCTTGAGCAAGAACAAACCATTAAGCTTCTTATTCAAAAATATCTTAAGGAAGAGACAGATCTGGAGCAAGAGCGAATCCGCCATTCTCTTGAGCACCAAGACGTGGGAGATCTGCTATACATGCGGATCGAGGCGAAGCGTGCTATGATGGCAGTCGAATCGGCACGGAAGGACGACGACTCGGCGAGGTCTAAGGCCGAACTTGCTCAGATGGAGAAAGTGATGTTTGATGGGATCCTCAAAAAGGTACGCGACAAGATCGATAAGACTCAAGGAGATGGGGCTACTGAGTCTTGTGTCGCTGCTACGCAAGATGGTCGAGCGAAAGCCACATCATCCCTGATGGAGCCTAAGAGTGACGACTCCACAAATGAAGTAGTCAACACGTTGAGCGAGGAAGCCGCAAAGGCTAAGAAAGAGCTTCAAAAAGCGCAACAAGATCAGGAGAACACACAAGAATACGCCAACTTCTTTAACAGGAACAGCCGACTCCGTGAGGCTGTCGACGAGATGATCAGCCGCCTCCAGCGATGGAAATCTGCCAAAAAAATCCGCAAAGCGGTCGATAATGCCCGGGACATATTCGCGTCAAGGCTGTTCCCAAAACGAGACAAGCGCTACTTGTGGCTCGACACGTGCTGCATCGACAAGCAAAACCACGGCGAGTTGTCCCAGTCGCTCTCGCTCATGGGGGATTGGTATGCACAGGCAGACTTCTGCCTCGTGCAGCTGGACACATACTGGCGAGAAGGCGAGGCCGTCGACGATTGGGTTCGCTTTAAAACGGGGGATGAGACGTATTCGCCGAAGACCGATAAACCTATCATCAAGCGCTTCGACGACATCGGGAAGATCAGGGACGGCCCTAAGAAGTCCGAGAAGGACGACGAATACACACCGGAGTGGGCTCGTCGTGGATGGACGCTCCAAGAGTTGGTGATGAGCAAGATGACCTTCTTTGTCAACTCCGAGTGGAATCCACTAAGCCGACCCGTGGAATTTCTTGGATACTTCTATCCTCTTATTCCATTCATCGAGCTATACATTAGTGGAGACACGATGAACATCTATTCAGATGCGCTCAAGGCTGAAGGGTGCAACCAACCGGCTTCACTGGCATCCTGGAATTCCGAGAGCCTTGAGAAGGTTTCGGAGGACCATATCCCCGGCCCCGGCAAGGCCGTTGAGGCACGCATGAAGGTGCTCCATCCAACTCCAACTGAACAAGTTGATCGAGTCAAGAAAGCGCTGAGGCTTATCTTCCTTCTCAATGGTCTGGGACTGCGAATGCCCAATGACATGACAAGGGAGACTGCCATCTCCGAGATGGCACGAGCGGTCTACCTCGCTGCTACTGGCTTGAGAAACGAGGATACAGGCTCTGATAAAAGTAGAAAGCTCTTCGACAAGTTGAAGAAATCTTTCCTCCCAATGACGAAAGCCTCGGAAGAAAGAGAGCCCCAAGATGCAATAAACTTCTTGCTCGCATGCCTCGTTTCTGAGACAAAACCTCTCATTGCATCAGACAGGAGTTTTACCGCCGAATTCGGCCAGGTGAACCAACTCGACACGTGGAAGCAGGGGATTCGGCGCAGCGGGTTTTCCGCCCAGCGGGTCATGGTGCTGTCGTGCAAGAGGATATCGACCATCCCAACTGACCACGTCTACTCCCTGATGGGAATTCTCGGGGTACGCTTCCCTACATTCCCCGCCGAGGGCTATTCTAAGGCTCTGTCCCGGCTACTCGACGAGGTTCTCATCACCCACAATGATGTCTCCGTGTTCAACTGGACCGGCGTGCAGATGGGAAGCCCTATCCGTGGACGCTCCTTGTACCCCCGATCACACGAGGCATTCCGGAACAATGAGGATCGCGGACGGCGCTATAACATGGTGCTCGCCGCTGACGTGCAGGAAGAGAGGAGAAAAGTGATAGCAACTTACCACGGCATCATACAGATGCTCCGAGATGCCATAGACTGCGTCAGAGATAAGGAGAGAAAGGGCCTCGTCCCGTTGGACTGGATTGGTAAAATCGCAATACGCATCGAGAACTCCGCTTTTGAGAACCTCGATCGCGAGCTCGAGAGCCTCGGCAGAATTATTGGGTATATCAAAGACCACTGTGTCCGGCCTCTTCTTCCAAACCCGGATGTAGAGAAGCCAGCCGAGAGCACAAGCACCACTCCATCGCCGGGCGAAGTTACATCCCCGTCCTCCAAAAGTCGTCCGTCATTTGCAGGGCTGAAGCTGGGTTCCGGAAAGAAGGAATCCGACAGTCCGACTATGAAGAGCTCGAAGTTTTCTAGCTTTAGCAAGGGAATCAAGCCGTCGTTCAGTAGAAGCTCCTCCGAAGTTGCGGAGAAGGCAGTGCCTGAGGAACGTGTCACACTATCTCCCGCTACGCCCGATAGTCCTGACGACACAGTCAAACTATCCCCTGACGACAAAATCAAATCATCCTTTGACAACAAAATGAAATCCTACTTTGACAACAAGATCAAATCATCCTTTGACAACAGAAACAAATCGTCCTTGGATGATAAAATCAAATCATCCTTTGATGGACAACTAGGATGGAGCAGTCTTCATAAGCATATGATGGGGTATTTTGAAAATGGAGGTGCCCTACCACCAGAGATTCAGGAAATCGAATTCAAGGCTCCCGAACCCGAGGAGACAAGGAGGATGTCCGGCGATGTAGCACTGAGTACAGAGGCTGAAAGTCTAGTCTCTCCAAACCCAATCATCGTAAGCAACTCTGGGATCGAAGGGATCTTCGACATCCAGCGAATCATCGTCACCATGATCGATCGCGAAAAACTGCTCCAGAAGGTCGCCAATGCCGTCAGCCCGACCCAGAAAATCTCTGGTTGGTGCACTATCAGTACCGGATTCGCAAACGTAGTCGTCAACTTCGCCTGCGAGCAGCGCATCTTGCGGACGCAGCTCGAAGTCGTAAAGACAGTCGAGGACAGGGTCATCAGGGAACAGATCAGAGTTGAGAAGCTCCATCGGGATTTAGAAATTGAGAAGGCCCGAGAGGAGAAGTCGAAAGAGGGCGGCGAGACCCCATCGGTGGATGACAATGTACACGATGGTGGGAACGATGGCGGGGATTCGGGACAGGTACAGATAGAGGATGGGAAGATTATGGGAGAGGTACAGACGAAGGATGGGAAGGACACAGGACAAGGACACACGAAGGATGGGAAGGGCACAGGACAAGGACAGACGAACGATGAGAAGGATACTTACAAAAATACAAAGGAGGAGAGGATGGTGGCCCGAATCATCGACTTTATCCAGGAAACAGATCTTCAGCTCGTTGCCGGCGAGTGGGTGTTGGCGCGGTTCTCTGGTGTGCGTGGTGCCAAGTGGTTCCTGTGCTGTCTGGAGCTGGGATCCACGCACCAGTTCTACGGCCACCGCATTGCGACCTCGGACATCGATTTTGCTACGTCGGCGGTTGAGCCGGGGCTCGTAGGCGTGTGGCGCACATATATGGATCGGAAGAAGACAATGATGTGCAACATCCTGATGAAGTACCTCGAAAGCACTGGGGACTGGAAAGGCAAGAACATTGTAAAGCAGGTGGGCGACTCCGAAGCCAACGAGTCCGATAGCGAGACCTTAGTGGAAGACTCCAAGCAGACAAAGAGCCTTCTGGACGGGGTGCGCGATCGAAGCAAGCAGGCCGCCACGTCTCTGGGCGACCAAACCTTGCGGGCTATCTACGAGAAGTTCTTGGAGATGCATGCAAAACACCTAGACAAGCACCTGGCAGTATCAGTTCTTAAACAAACACCCAAGAGTCTCCGGACGGCTGTCGAGAATATGGACGAAAACAAGGACTTCCTGCCGGCCATGTTCCACTCGGCGATCAGGGTCCACATGTTTTGAGGAATCGGTATCTCTCAAAAGAGCGGAGTTCGGATTGATCTTAGCCATATACCTTAATGGTAATGGGCGGAGGCATTCTGACCTGGTCATTCACAGACGACAGACAAAGAATGGGTGATCTGTGCTCTCACGCTACGTCTTGTATCTAGGACCAATCCTAGTTAGTGCTGCAATTAGTGTTTCCTATCTGATTTCCGCCAATGATTTGAGATTACAGCGTGAGACGCTTCCAGTTAACCAGTCCTGTACTAATATGCTCATTTGAAAGAGTTGTACTATTCGCACATTAGTGTCTTTCCCCCACATCCTGAATTTACCCACTTCCTGAATTAGAACTTCTAAAGGAAAATAATATTGGAAATTTAATAACAACACAACGCTAACAGATAAAAACGGGATTTTTAAGTATGTTATAAAATAATTTATAAAGATTATAATAAAATTAAAAGTTTATTAAAATACCTTTTATATAACGGGGAAAA
>QJNZ01000502.1:0-69518 GCA_004155055.1 Monosporascus sp. CRB-8-3
CCTAACCCGTAAAAAAAAAAAAACGGCAAAGGAAAAAAAAAAAACCATAGCTAACGTTAAAGTAACAATAAACAAAATAACTAAAGTAACAATCGTAATACCCATAGCGGTAACAGGAACGAAAAGTAATTTATTTTTAACAGCTTAAAGAATTTATACCGATCAAACGGAAAAACCTTTAACGTTTACGTTAAAAAATAATAATTAAAGGATTTTATACAGTAAGACAATAAAATAATTTAAAAGAAAACTTAAAAAGTTTTAATAATTAAATACCTTAAAACCCGGGAAATTTTAATAATTAAACGCCTTGAAACTTAGGTAATTAATTACTTAAAATTATAGGAAAATAAACGCTTTAAAGGAACTATTATAAGAAACGTTATATTTTTATACGTTTATTTTTTTGCGGAAATAATTTAAATAAGTTACTTTAAAATTTAAAAGCAAACGTTAATATTACGAATAATATTAGCAACTTTAAGAAAAATATTATGATAAATATTAAGTTTAAAGGAATTTAAATGATAACGGGTAGAAAACCCGTAATTACTATTTTTGTTAATATTATTAAATAACCCTTAAAAGATTTAATAAAAAAAACGAAATTATAATTAAATATACGCTATATATTAATAATTTTTTTTAAAAATATTTTCCGGGGAAATATTTTATAAAAAAGGAAATTACCTAAATCGTAACGTTTTAATAAGCCTTAATACGATTTAATTATTAACGATTAACGTTTTTCGAAATATTTTTTTTCTATAGCTTTACGGGAAGTCGGAATTTATTATTAAAATCTTAAATTTAATAAACGACAAAAATTATTAATAAATATTTATGGTAAGGAAGGTATCCGGTAAAAAAAACGGCAATAGCTTAATAAATAATTTAAAACGCGTATTTTCGAACGTTTTTAAAAACGGGAAAATTTTAATAACGGAAAAAGTTACAAAAAAAATTATCCTTTAATACCGCCGCCTTTATTACGCCAATACGGAATAACTAATATAGATTATTGAAAGGTTTATAAGGATAAATTTAAACCCTAACGATATAAAAAGTATTCTTTATACGGCGTATAACAAAAGGAAAATACGGAAAATACCGTTTACAAACCTTTAAAAACGAAGGAAAAAAAAAATATTTGATATAATATAAAATCAATTAAGCCTCTTAATATTAAAAATAAAGGTTATTTTAGTTTTTTCGTAAATAACTTGTTATATTATTAAAAATACTATTCGTTTAAAAACAAAAACGAAATCTAACAAAACTTATACGTATATATTACGTAAATTACAAAACGTTTGGAAACTTTATTACTAAACGAAAAAGGTAAACGTAAAAAAGTACAAATCTTACGTTTTAACAGCAATAAAAAGTTCGGTATAACAATAATTAAGAATTTTTACGGGATAAAATACGTATAACCTCCGTACAAATAAAGATCTTTATATATTTTTAAAATTTCGTAATAAAAGTAATAACGTATATTATTAACAAAATAAAGCTAGTTTATAATAAAAAATATAACACTAATCGATTACTTTAAGAACGTATTCGAACCGAATAAATCATATAAACCCGATAACGGTTATTTCCGAATTCTCGGTAGTAAATATATAGTTTTAATTAATCAAAATTATCGAATTAAATTAAAAAAGCTAACAACCTATAAAATAAAAAAAATATTATTAAATTATAAAGGGATATATAATTACAAGGTATAATTATTAAAAGGCAGTAAATTATTTATAATACCGTATATTATTATTTATAAAAATTTAAAAAAGTTAAGTAAACCTTTTAGCCCTAAAGATATTTTCCGATTATTTTTACAACCCGTATAAAAACGTTTAAGATACCGTTAGAAACAGGGCGTAAAAATAAAAAACAAAAATAATTACGTGATTTTAAAAAACGATACGGATTAAAAAATTAAATAGGTTAAATATAAAAAGGGACGCCCGAAAAAAACTATCCCAGAGTTATATATTTTAAAGGCCTTAAATAAAACTTTAAAGTTAATTTAAAAAATTTAAGCTAACTTTAACCCAAAAAGGCGAAGGCAAAGGTGGTTTATATATCTTTTATTTTAACTTATTAACGTTAAATAACGATAAAAACCGTTTTAATAACTTTAAAAATACCGATTAAACTATCCGGAACGCTTACGAATACGAATAAATAATTAATATGTTAAATATTAATACCTATAAGTTATTTATTACTATAAATAACGGCTTATCACTAAAAGAAATTATAAAAAGCTTAAAACGAAAAATATAATTTAAAGCTATTTTTATAAAAATTAAAAAAAACCTTTTATGCGGAACTTTTATATTTGCGCTTTTTAATAAAATTATTTAAAAGCATTTTATTAATATTAAATAAGTATTAAAAAAAAGTATACGTTTATAAAAAACTAAATAAATATAAAATACGTATTTACATAAAAACATTTATATAGCGAAAAAGAATTATTATAACGAAATAATAGCAAATACCGTAAAAGTAATATATTAAAGGATTTTAATAATATTAACCGTTTTTTTAAAGTAATATATATTTTAAATAAACTTTATTATTACATATTTAAATAACAAGTTAAAGGAAAATATTTATATAAAACAGTTTTTTATATTAAAAAAGTATTTTAATACGTATTTAAAAGATAAAAAAATATATAAGTTTTTCCTAAAAAAAGTTATTAAGTTAATAAACCTATTATACGGTTTAAAGCAGGCCGGAGTTATTTAACAGGAAAAAATAAAAAAGATATTTACAAAATAAGGTTTCCGTCCGTTAATTTCGAATAACGTAATATATTATAATTTTAAAACAGGAAACGTTATCGCTTTATACAAAAATAACTTCCTGTTTTTCGGCTTTAATAAGCAATATCTTAAGGATATTACTAAAAAGGTTACTAAGGACGTCTTAATTAAGGATTTAAATAACGCAAACTAGTACTTAAGCGTATAAATTATCCGTGCTTTGCCGATAAAAAATATTAAGCTAAATTAATAATAATATATTAAAAAATTATTAAAATTAATTAATTTGGATAAGATAAAAAAAGAGCCTAAATTATTCGTTAAAGATTATTTAAAGTACGTTATAAAACATAACGGCGTAACTGGTAAAAAAAAAAAATTTAAATATGTAAACCTAATAAAGAAATTTAACTGCTTGAATTATATTAATAAACTAAATATAATCTTTATAACGTTAACTTGGGCAGAGTTTATAAATAACCCGTTATCTAAATACTAGAAATATATTAAAAAATTGCCAAAATACTTAAACGGTATATTAAATATATATTTTCGATACCGGAAATTATAAAAAAATTACCTATATTATAAATATAATAACTTGAAATTATTCGGAATAATAAATATAAACTTTATAAATAATTATAAATTAACAAAGTTTACGATAAACTATATATTTCTTATAATTAAAACGTTTATTTTATAAATTTCGAAATTACAAAATATTATTATTAAATATATTATGAAAACAAAATACGTAAAAGTAAAAATAACAGTTACAAAAGCAATTAAAATCAGAAACTTATACTTAAAATTTTTATTCCTATCTTAAAAAACAATAAAATATATTTAAATAAATAAAAAAGATAAATAATATAAAAAAAAAACGTTATATTCGATTTAAATACTATTACGTATATTAAAAAATCCGAAAAAAAAACATTAACTTCTAATACGTTAAAAACAAAAATAATTTTGCCGACGAATTTATAAAACTATTTAATAAAGTAAACTTCGAACGGTTTATAATTAATTTAAAACTTAAAAAAATATTAAAAAAAAATTAAAAAATATTTAAGATTTAATTAAAGAAATTAGTAAAAAAATAATCCCGTTAAATTCCTTTTATACGGAAACAAAAGCGTTCCCCTATTAAAACTTATTTTTCGTTATTAAAAATAATAACCGCGGTATTCTTTTTATAATTACCTAAAAATATCCGCTTACTTATTATTTTCAAAACTTTAACTTTTTGTAAAATTACTTATTAATATATAATTACAACTTTTTACGTTAATTTTTACCTAAAGGTATTAACATCTTATATATAACTTATAACTAATTAATATTTTTTAACTAACCGGAAAAAAATCTCCATTTAATAGTTTTTTATAAAAAGGAACTTAAAAAGCAATAATCTTAATTACTTATTAATATTACCGTTAAAAAATAGAACCGATTTTTAAAGCTATAAAACCTTTAACGTAACAAATTAGTATATATAAAGCGTTTTCTTATATTAACGCCTAACCTGGTCCGAATTATTTCGGAAAAAATGGGCCCTATATTCCGGGGCGGTTACGAAAAAACGGTAAAACGAAAAGGCCGGTTTTTTGGTATAACGGTTAATTACGCAACCTTATTTTTAATAAAAATAACAAAAACAAAAGTTTAAATCCTATATAAATTAAAAATTTTAATAAATTTTCCTAAAATTTTAAATCTAATTTTTAAAAAAATTACGTAAATAAAATTACCTAATGCAAAAAGGCGTATCAGCAATTAATACTTTTAGATACTTACGGCTGGTACGTCTAAGCTGCAAATGCTGCCTAGGACAGCCTTTGTCAAGAAACCATCCTTTGTACAGCTAAACGTATATGTAAGGGCGATTGCCCCCAGACCTCTTCAGTCTTTCCTAGAATAACAATGCGCACTTTGCCAGATTCCTGCATTTAATCACTGTGACTGCTGACATTTATTATTATATTATTTATTTAAAAATTAT
Organism: Monosporascus sp. CRB-8-3; assembly: GCA_004155055.1. NCBI lineage: Eukaryota > Fungi > Ascomycota > Sordariomycetes > Xylariales > Monosporascus > Monosporascus sp. CRB-8-3. The sequence continues at coordinate 4,792 of QJNZ01000502.1, forward strand.
ATAAGTTATAATATGCAAATTTAAAAGAATATTTTCGTTATATCTAAGAGGTATATCGTAAAATAAAGGTAATTTACTTAGTTATCAGAATTTGCTAGCGTATAAACACCTCGTAAAAACGTTATTCCGGGGCTCTTATATTATATATAAAGCTTTTTAATTACCGCTCTTTAAAGCTTAAATTAACCAAGTTAATTTACATTTCATATACTCTATGCACTCTTTTCTAGCGATCAGCCTAACTGTTATATTTTATATTTTCTTAAATTGTAAATTAATTATAAACCGTTCGAAATTTACCTTATTAACTAAGTTTATAAATCTGTTAATAAAATTATTTTTATTTTGTACATATTAAAAATTAATATTTCTTTTCGGATTTTTTAATATACGTAATAATATTTAATTCGAATATAACGTTTTTTTCATATTATTTATATTTTATTTATTTATTTAAACGTATTTATATTATTCTTTAAAATAAGATTAAAACTTTTAAATATAAACCTTAACTTTATGAAAAAATTTTTTATTTTAATTACCTTTATAATTACTATTCCTACTTTTATCTATTTTATTTCCGTAATATATTAAGTAATAATACCTTATAATTTCGAAATATATAATATAAACGTTTTAATTATAAAAAATATATAACCTATTATAAATTTTATAATTTTACAGTTATTCGCAAAATTTATATTTATTATTCCGAATCACTTTATATTATTCTACTTATAATATAAACTAATTTTTCATAATTGTCGGTATCGAAAAAATATATTTAATATACCGTTTAAATATTTCGGTAATTTTTTAATATATTCCTAATATTTAAATAATAAATTACTTGAAAGTTTTACTTAAATTAACGTTATAAACATTATATTAAATTTAATAATATAATTAAAAGAAATAAATATCCTTATTAAGCTTATATATTTAAACGTCTTTTTATACTAGTTATGCCGTTATATATTATAACATATTTTAAGTAATTTTTAACAAATAATATAAACTTTGTTCTTATTTTATTAAAGCTAAATAACTTTAGTAATTTTTTAATATTTTATTATTAATTTAACTTAATATTTCCTATTAGTAAAAAACAAATAATTCGTACGCTTAAATACTAATTTACGTTTCCTAAATCCTTAACTAGAACATTCTTAATAATTCTTTTAGCGATATTTTTAAAAGGTTATTTATTAAGGCCGAAAAGTAGAATATTATTTACGTATAAAATAATAACGTTTCTTATTTTAAAATTATAATATATCGCATTATCCGAAGTTAACGGATAAAAATTTTATTTTATAAATATCTGTCTTATTGTTTTTACCAAGCAACTTCTGTTAGATATAGGGGATATTAGTCATGTTGTTATATTAAGCTAATCTATGTATGTTTCTCGTACGCGTACAGCTTTTATATAGCCTAATAACGGAATATATATCTTTTAATTAAAAGAACCCTTTCCGTATATAAGGTGCATTTAATACCCCCTGCTAGCTAATATACCCCCTTAACGCACTAAAGTATTTATAGCGTTAATTATTATATATTATTACTTTTTAAAGTTATAGCTTTTTATTCGATTTTTCCTCCGGCGATTACATTCTTTTAATTAATTAATTCCCCCTTTAAAATTATTTATAAGGTATTTCTCCGCCGTTTAAAAGCTTCCGTAATATTTATTAATTTTAACTGTTTGTTTAAAATACTTAAATAATTCGCGTAATAAGGTTTTAATTAATTTATTAACTAATATATTACTTATAAACGTATAATTTACTTTATTTAAATCCTTTTTTACAGCTTTTCGTAATTAATAATTATAAATATTTACGTACCGTAATTTCGTTTGCAATAAGGCGATGTCGGCATTAACGAACCGTATAATTTATTAATCATCGTATTATATATTTAACGGTTTAATATTTAAAATAACTTTTAACTTTTTAATTAATCGAAAGGTAAATAAGGTTTTTTTTATAACCTACGTAAAATATAATAACTTCGTTTCGGTTATGGAAATAATTATTATATTTTACTTATTCGCTCGTTATTTTGTTACCTTTTTAAATAATTTTATAATATAAGTTTAACAGATTTTTTTAATCGATCGTATTACTTATAAAAAAAAACGTTATTTCAAATATTTAACGAATTTTCGCTTCCGATTTATAAATTTAACGTTTTAATCCTAATTAAATATAAAATAATTTAATTAATAGTTTTATAATATATATTATTAAGTTTCAGATTAAAACGGGTAAATCGGGATACAGTAAAGGATATATTAGGTCGCGTATTAATTATTACGTAAAATATAAAACGGATTTTATTTTAAATATTTATTAACAAAGCCTAAATAGGTTAAATTAAAATTTAGCAATAATTTAACGTTAGTTATAAACGTTTTTAAAATGTTATTTAAATTTTTTTAAGGATTAAGTTAACCAGCTTATTTATAAAATCGGATTAAGATAACTAGATTTTCCTGTTAAGTTTGTTTTTAATTACTTTAATAGTAAGGAACTATTATAAGTTCTTACCCTTTATAAGGGTATACCGTTCCCGAATCTGCTAAATTAATTAACGAAATTTTAATCTCTTTTGCGATATATTATTATAATATCGTCTACGAAAAAGAAGAAAAATACCTCTTAATAATAAAGTAATAAAGTTTATAAGGAACGGGGCTAAATCTTAGTTTTTTAAGCGTTTCGGTAAAGTCTTTTTATTATAACAATAGCACCTCTTTAAATTGTATAAAGTTTTTTTAATTAAGAGAGTTTTATTACGTTATAAGTATTCTAAGGATATTTTTATATATATTTTATAAGGTAGCTAAGCGTTAATAAAAGCGTTAATAACGTTATACTGCTTTAGTTTTCAGTTAAATCTAATCGTAATAACGATTAAGGTTTTAAATACCCTTTTAACTAAAATAAATACGTATGTATTATTATAAGCGTTTTTAAACTGTTAATCGCTTTGTATGATAAATCGGGCCTTGTATATTTAAAGCTAGCTATACTTATTAAATTTGTAAATATACATCTATATATACTTTAAAACTTATTTCCCTTTAGCAGAAAATTAATCAACTATTTCCTAAAATCGTATTTTTTTATAGTTTTATAAATAAGCCTTTTCGGCTTTACGAAACATCTCCTTTAAAGGGTATATTCTTAGCTTTTTATAACTTTGCGGCGGTAATAGTAAATCGCTTTTATATATCCGGTTTCGCAACTTAAAAGTTTTGTATATTTTCGTCTAGAAGTTTGTCCGATTAAAGTAACGCATATTTCGGGTAATTAACTTTTTTAAATTTTCGTAATTTACCGGCCGATTATCGATTATATTAATAAAATAAATTAATTATTTTACGTTAAACGTAGCTTTTTATATTTTATAATCGTATTAATAATTATTTTTTCGATATAAAACGTATAACAAGTTTGCGTTTATAACCCGTAAAATACCTTCGTTTTTTACCGTTACCCTGGGTTAAATAACGTAATAAAAATAATAATTAAAAAAACGGAAATAATTCGAATATAATTATCGTATAAAGATAATTAATCCTATATAAATAAGCTTATTTTTCCTTATTCCGTATGTTTCGTATACTTATACTATTTTAAAATTACCTTTTTTATTTAACCGGTAACTAAATTATTTCGTTTAAGTTTTCATTCTTTTTATATTTGTATATTTAGGTAATTTAGGCCTTAATTAGGTAATTTTACTTATTACAGTAACTTTTATAACTTTTTTTCTGTAACGTATAAAAAGTTATTTTTAAAATTTTTAATATCACTCAAAAAAATTACTTTTTTATTAAACTATACGTTTTGAATAGTAATAACTTTATTAATTAATAAGGTCCAAATTTCGTAAATATTCGTAAATCGGTAACTAATTAAAAAGTTAATTTACGTTTTATAATTTAACTTTTAAAGTTTTTATTTTTGCTTGATAATAATAATTATTATAACGTAAATTGTATAACTATATATTCGCAAATAAATTTATTAAGGTTTCCGATTAAATATTATAATACCGTTTTTATACGTTAAGTAAATGTAATAAATTTCGTATAAGTTTTATTAAAAAAATACGTATTTAAAGGTACCGGTATATAAATATATTACTACTTTAAAAATATATACGATTAAAAATGAAAGTAATTTAACGTTATTTTATATCGTAATCGCTTTTTTTAATTATATCCTTTAAACGTTTTATATCCCCGTTTTATATTTATAAATGTAATATTAAAAGTTTAAATCTAATATTAAAAAAAAGTAATTATAACGTATTACATAAGCGAGCTGTATATATAAACAAGCTGTACACTTTTTGGTACGTCGCGATAGTAAATTCGAATTAAATAACTATAATATATTAAATTAATTTAAATTAATCGGATTTTTTATCGTTAAATGCCTTTATATTCTTTTTACAAATACGCATATTATGTCCGGGTTTGCCGTAAACGTTATATTTCCGTTTTTTCGTTTAAACTTTTTTGTAACAACCTTTTTCGGCCGTTACTAGTTATGATTATTTACTATTACTTTTTTTCGTAATTATAAAAACTTATACTTTCTTTATAGTAAATATCCTTTTTTTTTAAAAACGTTTATTTTTAGTTTTCCGGCGTTTACTAAGAACGTAATTCGTTTCGCGTAATAAGTTGTATTTTTTCCGAAAAAAAGTAACTTCGTACAAAAATATTAAGGTACTTTTTATTAAAAAATTAACCGATTTAACTATTTTGGTCGGCGAACTACCTTAATAATTTCTAATCTTTTTTTATAAATAACGTTTTCGTTAAATTATTTCGGTAATATTTTTAAAAGTTTTCGCAAGTAGAAAAATAACGGAATTAACAAAAGTAAATAAAAAAACGGTCGGTATAAATATAACTGGAATTTTTAATTCGAAAAAAATATAATTAAAATCGAATAAAACAAATCCCGTTTTTGCAAATCCGAATTTGATATTATCGGTTATTATAACGGTTTTAAACGCGTTATAAAAGCCGGTGATAAAATTTTCTTTAATAATATAAGTAACGTAATATTATATAAAACCTTCGATATATAATAAATAAATACGTTTTAATACGGAAAAACAAAATACGTCGAAAAGTTAAAGCCGATAGGAAAAATAGGTAAATATATAAAGTATAATAATATCGTTAATTTTGCAATAATTTTCGAATTTAATCGAATAATAATTTTTATAACTGTTAAAAATAAAAAAACGTTTCGAATTTTTAATACGCGTTTTAATATATTTATCGAAATACTTAATTTATTTTAAATTTAATTTATTTATCGTTTAACCGTTTTCGCTTATAGCAATCCTTTAATCGGGTAAAAATAAGTTATCGGCAAACTAACGAAAAAAATAGTTTTTTCCGGTAAGGATAATAAATAAAGGCAAAGCCTAGTTTTAAAAATTAACAGTTTGTATTACCGTAAATTATTCTTTATTCCTTTATTACGTTTATTTAAGTTTTTTACGTTTTTCGGTATTTGTAATTACGATATTTATTATTATAAAAAAATTTATTAAAAACTTTATTTCGTCGAAATTATAAATATTTTTTTCCGTAATACCGTATTTTACAATTATACCCCGAATAAACTTAAATTATTTACGAAATACCTTTATATTTTCGTATAAAACCCGTTAATAATTTATTTTTCGATTTAAATACGTTTTAAATTTATATTATTATTTAATAAAGTTGAATATTTAATTAACCCCGATACGTTTTATAACGCGTTACGTAAATAATAAATTTGCTATATCTTTAACGTATTAATGCCGGACGGGAAATGTTTGCGTATTTAAGTTAAAAATTCGTTCGATAATCGATTTCTTTTTAGTTAGCGTTAATTTTTGCAAATTAAGGACGGTATCGGATCGGACGTATTTGCTATTAATTCGCGTTTTTAAAGTAATAAATAGGATATTATCAATAAAATTAAGTTTTTTATAACTAAATTTCGGGTTTCGTTTTTTAGCCTAAACGGCTAGATTTATTTTCGTTTTTTTTGTAAGCCGTTTTATATTATAATTGTTAAAAAATAAGTGATTAAAGTTAAAAAGTTAAAATGATGAAAAAAGTGTACAGTTCGCTTGTATGTACAGTTCGCTTATATGGTACGTTAATATATTTCGAAAATAATAATTGTTTAACATTTCGTTGTCGTATTTGATTATTTGTAGAAAAATTTTGGCTTAATTTTTTAAAACTTTTAAAAAATATTCGAACGTTATAATTACTATATTTTACATTCGGTTCTTAACGTAAATGTTTTAAATAAATTTTAAGTACTTATCGGTAGCCAATATAACGTATTTATATTTTTTAAATTCTTTTTCGAAATTTAAAAAATCGATAACGATTTTTTATCCTGATCGGAAAGCTTTTTTTCTCGGTTCGCGGCGTATTTACTTCCTGGCTTTCACTTTACTATATACTTAGTATTCGACTATTATAAAACCTTTTAGATATATTCCTTTTATATAGGATTATAATTAAGTAATTAGTTCGGGTCTTAAATATTATAATTTTAAGAATTAGATTATACCATTACCGATCCGTAATAATTTCGTTATATATAAATTAAAGTTTCTTTTGTAAAATACGATGGTTATATAAGTAATTATAGCGTTAATATTTTCTATTATAAATTAATTAAATTTATTTATTAATATAATAATTACTTAATTATATTTATTTCTAATAAAGGTATTAATTTTTCGGTTATTTTATTAATACTTTTTTTTCGGAACTGCCGTAAAGATATTTCGTTATATACGAAGTTTTCGTAATAAGTTACGTTATATTAACGTAACGGTTTTAGGCCTTTAAGGTTTTAAAGTAATATATTTATTTTCCCGTAACTTTTAATCAAAACAAAATTATTTTTTACGTATATTCCGTCGTTTTAAATCGTAATCTTATAAGTTAGGAATTTGTTAATAAAATTAAGAATATATATCGTAAACTTTAAAATAAACATATTCTTTAAAAGGTAAAACGTAATATTTACCGTATTACGTTAATTAAACATAAAAAAATACGTTAAAACCCGTTTTATTTTTTTTTAAATTAATTTATCTTTTAAGTAATTATTTTCTTTATAGTTTTTAATAAATAACGTCCCGGATAAGCTTACGGGATAAACAAGTTCACGGGATAGTTTTTAACACCTTACGATAATAAACTTAATTTAATCAATTATTCCATATTAAATCAATTTAAATTAATCGGATTTTTTATCGCCAGACATCTTTATAACTTCCTTATAAATACGTACATTATATCCGGGCTTTCCGTAAATATTGTACTTCCGTTTTTTCGTTTAAACCTTTTTACGATAACTATTTTCAGCCTTTCTTAACTGCAATTACTTACTATTACCTTTTTTCTTAGTTATAAAAGCCTTTACCTCCCTTATAATAACTATTCCTTTTTTTTAAAAACGTACGTTTTTAGTTTTACGACGTTTACTTAAGATATAATTCGTTTTACGTAATTAGGTAATTTTTTTTTAAAAAAAAAGTAATTTCGTACAAAAATAATAAATTACTTTTTATTAAAAGACTTACCAATTTAACGATTTTTGTCGGCAAATTACCCTGGTAATTTCTAATCTTTTTTTATCAATAACGTCCTTATTTTATTATTTCCTTAATATTTTTAAGGATTTTTGCAAACGGGGAACGAATAAAACCGGTAAAGGTTAACAGGGAGATAATCGGTATAAATATAACTAAAAAAATTTCGAACTCGGAAAAAACGTTATTAAAATCGAATAAAACGAAACCAACTTTCGCAAATCCGGATTTAATATTGTCGGTCGTTATGGCAGTTTTAAACGTATCGCGAAAACCGGCGATAAAATCTTCCTTAATAATATAAATAACGTAACGTTATATAAAACCCTTAATATACAGCAAATAAATACGTTTTAACATTGAAAAATAAAATACGTCGAAAGGTTAAAACTAATAAAAAAATAAGCAGGTATATAAAATATAATAATATCGTTAGCCTTATAATAATCTTCGAATTCGATCGAATAATAACTTTCGTAACCGTCGAGGATAAAAAAACGTTTCGAACTTTTAATACGCGTTCGAATATATTTATCAAAATATTTAACTTATTTTAAATTTAATTTATTTATTATCCAGCCGTTTTCGCTTATAATAATCTTTTAATCGGGTAAAAATAAGTTATCGGCAAACTAACGAAAAAAATAGTTTTTCCCGGTAAGGATAATAAATAAGGGTAAAGCCTAATTTTAAAAATTAATAATTTATATTACTATAAACCATTCCCGATTTTCTTATTAAGTTTATTTAAGTTTTTTACATCTTTTAATATTAATAATAACTATCTTAGTTATTATAAAAATCCTTATTAAAAATCCTATTTCGTTAAAATTATAAATATCTTCCTTTGCGATACCGTATTTTGTAATTATAACTCGAACAAACTTAAATTATTTACAAAACATTTTTGGATTTTCGTATAAAACCTTTTAATAATTTATTTTTCGATTTAAACGTATTTCGAGTTTTTATTACTTTTTAACAAAATTAAATACCTATTTAATCCCGATATATTCCGTATTACGTTATATAAGTAATAAATTCGCTATATCTTTAATATATTAATACCGGATAGGAAACGCTTGCGTATTTAAATTAAAAATTCGGTCGATAATCGATTATTTTTCGGTTAACGTTAATTTTCGCAAATTAAAGATAATATTAGTTTTAAAGGATTTACTAATATATCGTACGTATAAAGTAAAATAAACGACTTTATAAATAAAACTAAATATCGCATAACTAAATATCGGGTTTCGTTTTTTAACCTAAACGGCTAAGTTTATTCTTCCTTTTTTTGTAAACCGTTTTATGTTATTAATGTTAAAAAATAGTTAATTAAAGTTGGGTAATTAAAATATGTCAAAAATTATGCCGTGAGCTTATTTATCCCGTAAGCTTATCCGGGACGTTAAATAATTTTTTCCTTTTAGAATTAATTAAAATTAATTCGGTTTTAAATTAACGTTAAAACTGCCTTATTAAGCTTAAATTATATTAGAACTTTATTAGAGAACGTATAATAATATTAAGGTAACGTATGGAAAAAGTTTAAGTACGTTTTATACCGAATCTCTTATACGTTTAACTTTTGGCGTTTTCGTTTGTTATTACTGGTATTTCGGCCCATTTAAGAACCTTTACGACCGTTTTATTTCGGTTTACGCCCTGGTATTTTCTTTTGCAGTTAAAGGTTATCCTTAATCTCTTTTTAATTAAGATCGTTTTAATTAAAAGGGTTCGCGGGTATTCCGTAAAACGTTGAAAACGCTATTTTAATATTTTTTAATATGGGTTATGGATAAGTTATAGTCCAGTAATTTAAAAAGTTAGCCGTTATTTCGTAATAATTAATTATATTATTATTAATCTTAAACTTTTTTACTATTTAAAATGTAATTATCTAAATCCTTATAATAAAAGCTAATATTCTATATAAGCTATTAACCTATACGATTATTATCTTTATTTTTAGGCTTTTATATCGTTATCCTTAAGTTATAACCTTTTGCTATATTATAATTTATTCATTTGGCTTTTTTACCGACTTCGGGGTTTATTTTAGCTTTTTACGGTATTTTCGTTAGGTATTAATTAAAAGCTTATTATCGTATACCTTACCGGATCTAATTAATTTAATATATTAGTTCCGTAAATTCTTTTTAAAAAAACTTATTTCTTTAATTATTAAAAATATTATTTTAAAACTTATTATATAAAGTCGTTATTATTTTTTTAGAAAATTTCGTATTTACGGTCTTTATAAATATATACCGTAAAGTTTTAATTTAGGCTTACCTGTTTTCGGTTATTATTTTAAAGATATTTATTAAGTAACTTATATAATCGTTTTTTTCGATAATTTTTCCGGAAAATATAAATACAATTAAAAAGCCGTTTAGGGTATTATTTTACGTCGTATAACGGATTCGTTTTGTCGGATATAAGGTTATATCGAATTCTGTTAATTTAACAAGTTACGGAAATAACTGTCAGCTAGCAGGGGGTGCTAAACGCACCCTAAATACGGAAAGGGTCCTTCTGATCGGAAGATATATATTCCGTTGCTAGGTTATACAAAACCTATACGCGTACGAGAAATATACGCAAATTAGCCTAATATAACAATATAACTAATATCCCTTATATCTGATAATTAAAAATCTTATTCGCTTAATTCGCGTTATTATTAATTAATTAACTGTTATTAGAACGATATAAGTTATATATCAGTAATAATTATTTATATATATTATTAATTATAATAATAACGGTATTATTAACGTCCTCCGTTATTTATAACGGACCTAAGAATTAAAACCGTTTTAAGGGCGAATTCTAGGCTAAAGCAAATATTCTCAATATATAAGATTATATCGATTTTAATTAGTTATTTCCGTAATTTATTAAACTAATAAAACCTAATATAACCTTATATCCGAAAAGACGAATCCGTTATACGATATAAATTAATACTTTAAACGGTTTTTTAATTATATTTATATTTTCCGAAGGAACTTATAAAAAAATCGATTATATTAGTTATTTAACTAATATTTTTAAGATAATAACCGAAAATAAATAAACTTATAATCAAGACTTTACGGCATATACTTATAAAGATTGTAAATACGATATTTTCCGAAAAAATAATAACGACTTTATAAAATAAGTCCTAGAATTAATATTTTTAGCAATTAAGGAAACAAATTTTTTCCCAGGAAAAAACTTACGGAAGTAATACGTTAAATTAGCTAAATCCGGTAAAATATATAATAACAGGCTTCTAATTAATACCTAACGAAAATATTGCGAAAAATTAAAGTAAGTTTCGAAGTTGATAAAAAAATTAAATAAATAGATCGTAAGGTAATAAGAGATTATAGTTTAGGGATAGTAATATAAAGTTTTAAAAACGAAAACCATAATTATATAAATTAACGATTTATATACAGTATTGGTACTTATTATAAGGATTTAAATAATTACTTTTCAGATAATAAAAAAGCTTGAAATTAATAATAATACGATTAGTTACTAGGACATAATAATTAACTTTTTAAATTATTAAATTATAACTTATTTATAACCTATATCCAAGAATATTAAGATAACGTTTCCGATATTTTATAAAATACCCGTAGATTTTTGGAATTAAAACGATTTTAATTAGAAAAAGGGCAAGGATAACCTTTAACCATAAAGGAGAACCCTAGGGCGTAAACCGAAATAAGGCGGTTATAAAAGTTTTTAAGCGGACCGAAATAGTAATAATAATAAGCGAAAATGCTAAAAGTTAAACGTATAAGGGATTTGGTATAAAACGTATTTAAATTTTTCGCATACGTTACCTTAATATTTTTACGCATATTTTAATAAAATTCTAATAAGGTTTAAATTTAATAAGGTAATTTTAACGTTAATTTAAGATCGAATTATTTCCGATTAATTCTTAAAGGAAAAAATTAATTGTTTATCGAAAATTAGAAAAAAAATAATTACTTAGGAAATAAATTAATTTTTAAAAGAAGTAAAACGGGTTTTAGCGTATTTTTTAATTTTTAATTAACGTAATACGATAAATACCGCGTTTTACCCTTTAAAAAATTCGTTTATTTTAGATTTAAGATTTACGATATATATTTTCAACTTTATTAACAAATTCCTGAATTATAGGATAACGATTTAAAATAACGGAATATACGTAAGGAATAATTTCGTTCTATTTAAAAAATACGCAAAAGTAAATATATTATTTTAAAACTTTAAAAACTTAAAAACGTTACGTTTATACAACGTAACCTATTATAAGGATGTTGTATATAACTTAATATTTTTCCGGCAACTCCGAAAAAAAAAATATTAATAACATAACCAAAAAGTTAATAACTTTATTCGAAACAAATATAATTAAGTAATTATTATGCTAATAAATAAATTTAATTAATTTATTATCGAAAATATTAACGTAATAATTATTTATATAACTTTTGTATTTTATAAACGAAACGTTAATTTATATATAACGAAACAATTATAAATAGGTAACGGTATAATTTAGTACTTAAAATTAGGATACCTTGGGCCTAAAATAATCGTCCAGTTATAATTTTATATAAAGGGAATACGCCTAAAAAATCCTATAATAATTAAATACCAAATATATAATAAGGCAAAGGCCAAAAGATAAATATGCCAAAAGCTAAGGGAAAAAAGTTTTCGATTAGAATAATAAATTATTGTCGATTTTACGGATTTCGAAAAGAATTTAAAAAATATAAATACGTTATATTCGCCACCGATAGGTATTTAGGCTTTATCTAGGATATTTACTTTAAAAACCGAAAGTAAAATATATTAGTTACAACGTTCGAATATCTTTTAAAAGTTTTAAAAAACCGGGATAAAAATTTTCCATAAATAATCGAATACGATAATAAAATTTTGAAAAATTATTAACTTTAAAATATATTATAGTCGCCTTCTTCTAATATTAGACTTAAACCTTTAATCCCGTATACCTAGGCTTAGAACAAAGGTACAAAACGTTTAAAAAATATAATTAAAAAGAAAATAACTGCGATACGAAATAATATTAACTTATTTTTATTTTTAATTATATATATTTTTAAAGCAGTAATATATCTATATAACCGTACCCTTAAATACGTATTTTTTTAGCAAAACCTATATAAAATTTATTACATTTACCCGGCATATAAAAACGGTATTATAATGCTTAATCGGAAACCTTAATAAGCTTATTTACGATTATACGGTTATATAGCTTACGTTATAACAATTACCGTTATAAAGAAAAAACAGAAACTTTAAAAACTAAATCTTAAAATATAAATTAACTTTTTAATCGGTTATTAATTTACGAATATCTATAAGATTTAAAACCCGTTAATTAATAAGGTTATTACTATTTAAAACGTACAATTTAACGAAAAAGTTATCTTTTTAAATAATATTAAAAACCTAAAGGATAATGTTTTATACGTTACAGAAAAAAAGTTACAAAAGCTACTATAACAGGTAAAAGTACTTAATTAAGGCTTAGGCTACCTAAATATATAAATATAAGAAAAAAAATAAAAACCTAAACGGAATAATTTAGCTACCGGTTAAACAAGAAAAATGGTTCCAAAATAATATAAACGTACAAAACGTACGGAATAAAAAAGAATAAGCTTATTTATATAAAATGAATCACCTTTATACGACAGTTATATTCGAATTACTTTTATCCATTAAATTATTACCTTTATTAATATTTGTTTTAATAATTATTACGATTATTATATTAACGGAAATAATAAAAATAACCTTAAATTCTTATTACGCTATTTAACTTAAAGTAACGGTAAAAGATAAAAGTACCTTACGGGTTATAAACGTAAACTCCCTATACGTTTCGTATCGAAGAAATAATTATCGGTATATTTATAAAATATAAAAAACCGTATTTAACGTAAAACGAATAATTTATTTTATTAATACGATCGATAATCGGCTGGTAAATTACGGAAATTTAAAAAAATTAATTACCCAAAATATACGTTACCTTAATCGGAAAAATTTCGATACGAAAATATACAAAATCCTTAAATCGCAAAACCGGATATATAAACGTAACTTAATACCACCGACGTAAAATTATAAAAAGCTAAATATATACCCTTTAAGGAAAATATTTCGTAAAGTTAAAAAGGCTTATTTACAAAGTTATAAAAAGATATAATCTTAGAAAGTCTTTAATTAATTTATTGCTAAAGGGAAACAAATTTTAAAATGCATATAAATATACGTTTACAAATTCGATAAACATAGTTGGTTATAAAAATACAAAATACGTTTTATCGTACAAAACGATTAAGATCTTAAAAACGTTTATAGCAATATATACGTATTTACTTTAATTAAAAAATTATTTAAAACCTTAATCGTTATTACGGCTAAATTCGACCTAAAGCTAAAGTAATATAACGTTATTAACGCTTTCGTTAACGCCTAGCTACCTTATAAAATATATATAAAAATACTTTTAGAATACCCGTACCGTAACAAAATATTTTAAATCAAAAAAGTTTTATACGGCTTAAAAGAATCGCTATTATTATGGTAAAAACACTTTACCGGGATACTTAAAAAATTAAGACTAAACCTTGTTCCTTATAAACTTTATTACTTTACTCGTTAGAAAATACTTATTTTTTTTTTCGTAAATAATATCGTAACAGCATATTGCCAAAAAAATTAAAACCTTTTTAATTAAGTAATTTAATAAATTCGGAAACGGTATACCCTTACAAAAAATAAGGACCTATAATAATTTTTCAGTATCGAAATAATTAAAAACAAACTTAATAAAAAAAATCTAATTATTTTAATTTAATTTTATAAATAAATTAACTAACTTAATCCTTAAAAAATATCTAAATAACCTCTTAGAAACGCCAATAATTAACGTTAAGTTATTGCTAAATTTTAATTTAACTTATTTAGGCTTTATTAACAAATACCAAAAAAAAAAATCAGTTTTATTCTTTATATAACGATTAATACGCGACCCGATATATCCTTTACCATATCCCGATTTACCCGTTTTAACCTAAACCTTAATAACGTATATTACAAAATTGTTAATTAAGTTATATTATATCTAATCGGGATTAAAATATTAACGTTATAATTCCGAGGCGAAAATTCGTTAAATATTTAAAACGATACCTTTTTCGCAAATAATACGATTAATCGAAAAAGCTTATAAACTTACGTTATAAAATTATTTAAAAGATTAATAAAATAACGGGCAAATAAGTAAAATATAATAATTACTTTTATAACCGAAACGGAATTGTTATCCCTTACGTAAGCTGTAAAAAAAACCTTATTTAACTTTTAACTAATTAAAAAGCTGGAAATTACCTTAAATATTAAACCGTTAAATATATAATATAACAATTAACAGACGATATAGCTTATTAACGTTAACGTTACCCTGTTACAAATAAAACTACGGTATATAAATATATATAATTATTAGTTACGAAAAACCGCAGAGAAGAACTTAATTAAAATAGATTATATACTTACGAGTAATATGCTAAGTAATAGATTAATTAAAACCCTATTATATAAACCGTTTAAGCATTTTAAAAAGCAGCTAGGACTAGTAAATATTACGGAAGCCCTTATGTAACGGCTAGGCTAGTTAACTAACTATTAAACCAAGTCGTACAGTTTATATTAACAGTCGTATTGCGGGATTTAAGTAATGAAAATAATTTAGTTATATCTGGTAATACTAAGGGTGCCTTAAGTAACTAAGTTGTATTATAAGCTGGTGTTATTTAAGTTATAGAATAATAAGCGTATATATTTTTCTTAATTTATTAATTTACTTTTCGTAAATTAGTAATTTAACTTATTAGTTTATTTTTCGTAAGTTAATAATTTAATTTACTAGCTTACTTTTCGTAAGTTAGTAATCTAATTACGTAATTTAACCTACTTAGGTTTTATTTCGATTTACTGGGACCGTTTCCGAAGCCTTCCCTCCGTTAGGTCGTAATACGATTTTTTTTTCTTAGGATTTTTTTTTTTTACGGATTTTTTTTTCCTTAAATCCTTAATTTTATTATATTAGGTCGTATTATTAAAAGTCGTTTACGCAAAATAAAGTAACGTTATATTTTGGTTAATTTAATTAATTTCGAAGGTTTTAAAACGATACCGTATTTTTTTTTGCTTTTTTAAAGGGTTTAATTATTAAATAATAACGGGGGTTTTTTGTTATAAAGAGTACGTTTATTACGGCCGTTTTTATAACGGTATTAATATTCCCGTGGCGATAATTAATCGTTACGTCGCCGAGGCCCGTCGTTTAAAAAAAAAAAGGAGCTTGTTGCGGAATAGGTTTTTGCTGAATTTTTAACTTGCTTTTTTCGTATATATAAATAGCGTTAATAATACCAAATTTAAGGTACGAAATTTGTAAACCGCGGTTTATAGTTTTTGGACGATTAGGACGAGCTTGACCGTTAAGAGTTAGAATCGGCGGTGGTTATTCAGGCCTTTAGTAATGCTGACGTTATTAATTAAAGTACCGTGGATTAAAGTTTTCCCTCTTTAGATAACGTGGATTAAAACGTGTTTATTGCTAGTTCCGCCGTTATTAATAAAAGTTTTTTAATAAGTATTAGGCGTTAATAATGGTTTTAACAAGTTTTTAGGTATTTTCGGAATTTGGGTAATTCTTTTATTTAATTAAATATTAGGTAAATTCTTTTTCTTTTCGTATATTAAATATTTTTTCGATTTTATATATCTTTTTTTTTCCGTTTTTACGTTATTTTGTACCGTATATACCTTGATAATATTTGCTATCAACTTAAGTAAGGAAATATAAAAAATTGGATAAAGTTTGATTTTAGGTGGTAATTTTAATTAATAATTATTTTTTAAGATTTTTTTTAGCGATTTTGTATAGGTTAATATATTTAAAATAGTACTTTTAGTTTAATCGTTTGGTTTTAATATTTTTGGTAGTTAAATAATTTTTTTTTTCCAAGAAGGTTGGTTTTTTTTATTTTTTATTTTTGGTTATAATATTTGTTTATTTAATTACGTACGAATTTGAATTTTGTCTTTATTTTTTAATGTAGTTGTTTAAATTACTTTGATATAAGTATTGTTTTAATATTAATAAATTCTTTTTTTCGTATTTCTTTATAAACTTTTAAGGTAAAACCGAAATTAATAGTTACTAGAATTATCTTAATACTGTTATGGTAGCTAGTATTGTAAGTTAGTTGTACGATAAGTAATTTTTTAACCTAGTTATTTTGTTCATAATTAATATAGTATCGTAAATATATTTCTAACGTCTGGTTAATTTTTTCTATTTATTTATCGGTTTGTAATTTAAAAATGTTTAATAGTTTATAGTTTAAACCGAATTGTACTATTAAACCTTGCCAGAATTTCGACGTAAAAATCGTACCTCTATTTAAAATAATTTTTTTAATAACCTATATATGTTATATATTTATCGAAAAAAATGTATACTATTTACTTGGTATCCGTATCTTTATTATAAGGTAAAAAATAAGAAAATTTTATGAATTAATTAACGATTACAAAAATACTGTTATAATATATATTCGTAATTAGGTTTTTTAATAAAGGAAGCTTTATAATAAAATTAAATATAATTAAATCTTATTACCGCTTAGTAATTAGTAATAATTGTAATTTTCCGTATAATTTATATCGTTTAACTTTTATTTTAACGCAGATATCGAATTATTATATAATTCTTTATATAGTTAATTTTATTTTAAGAAAATAATATGTCTGTCGTAAACGTTCTAGGGTTTTATAAGTTCCTAAATATTCGTATAGTTAATATTTATATATCTTTCGTATTAAATTTTGTTAATGATTTTCTAATACGTAAATTTTATTTATTTTTTAGTTTTCAGGTAAATTGTTATAATATAGTTATATTTTTTATACATATTTAATATAAGCATTTTGATAATATTATTATATCGTTATTATAAATATCCTTTTAACGTCCATTTAAACATAACTTATTATATTTTTACTTTAAGATTTTCCAGAATTAATTATTTATTAAAAACGTTTACTTTACCGTTTTCTAATCCTTTATAATAAATAATAACGTAATTAAACTCTAAAAAATATTTTACATAACGTAATTATCGTCCGACTAGTTTTTTTGTAATTACGACATAAAAGATATTTTTATAATCTATATATATTTTTACCTGGTATTAATTTCCCTTAAAGTAATATTTAAACTTTTTAAAAACCTTAATAATAACTAAAAACTTTTTATCGTTAATAGGGTAATTTAATTTAGCATCGTATAATTTGTAAAACTAGAAGGCGATAAAATGTAATTTTCCTTTATTATCTTGTTAAAAAACTACCTCCCCTAAAGCAAAATCTAAAGTATTAATCTTAAATTCTACTAGTTTATTAATAAAGGTATTCTTAAACTGTTAAAAGGCTTTTTTTACAGCTAAAATCCACATAAATCGTCGGTTTTTTTTTAATAAATTCCGTTAATAACATTACGATTTTGCTAAAATATCGTATAAATCGTCGGTAATAATTAGCAAATCCAAGGAACGTTTATATTTCTGTAACATTAGTAAATATTTTCCAATTATGGATTACGGTAATCTTTTTAAAATTTATTTTAAAATATTTTAAAGTAATGATATATCTTAAATATTTAACTTCTTAGGTATAAAAAATACTTTTTTCTACGTTAACTAAAAAATTGGCGTTTTATAAAGCTTATAAAACTTTATAAACGTATTTTATATATTTCTTTTCTGTGTTTAAATAAATAAGGATCTCGTCGAGATAACACATAATAAAGATATTAAGGTACTTTCGGAATACGTAATTAACTATCCGTTAAAAAGTTACTGGTACGTTTATAAGTCCGAAAAGTATGATGAGGTATTCGAACAATCTATACTTTGTTTTAAAGGCTATTTTTCATTTATCCCCTGGTTTAATTTAAATCTAGTTATATCTTTTTTACAAATTTAAGGTTATAAACTATTTAGCATTTTGCAATTAGTCTTTAATTTCGGTAATTAGGGGTAACGGTATTTTATTTTTAATAATAATATCGTTAAGTTATTAATAATATATAACAAATTGTAGTTTCCCGTTTTTTCGTAGTACGAAAAATATTAGGTATCCTATTAATAACTTAAAACGTTATATATATCCTTTTCGTAATTTATCCTTTAAATAATCGTAAAAAACGTATAGCTTTACTTTATTTAAATTGTAAATAAAATAAAAGGTAATTATCTTACCATTTTTAAAAATTATCTTATAATCCTATTTACTATATTACGGTAACTTTATGTTAAACTTTTTTCGAAAAAGCTTTTTATATTTATAGTATTATAATAATATTTTTGCTATTTACTTTAGTAATTTCTTAGGCTGTATTTATAAGTCGTCGTTTATTTATCGAAATTACGCTTTAATATTTATAATATCAAGTTCTACTTTTTTATTATATCCTTTGTTTTAAATATGTTTTATTACTTTAGGTAATAAAATTTCTAACGTATCCTTATACTTATATTTATCATCCTTATCGATCGAATATTAAAATCTTAAATCTTTTTCGTCCTTTCTTATATTAAAAAATAAGCGAAAACTTATTTAATTAGTTTTTTACTTAATTAAAAGGTTATATTAACGTAATTATAGTAAACTAAAAATTATATCGTATCTTATTAATAAAACAATATCGAAATTAATAATTTGTTTTTTTTTTCGATAAAAGTTTTAAAATACTTAATTTCGCATTTAACCTATCCGTTATCATAGGCGAAATTCTATTTTTCGGTATTTACGGCCTTATAAAAATAACTTTTTTTATAATAACTTTAATTAATTTCCTATTGTTAAATTAATATAATTTACAGTTATTACTTTGTAATTTACTATTACGGTATATTAATTTTTTTTTAATTCATATTCGTATCGTAATAACGTTATCGTTCGTAATTCCAATTATTACGTTTAAAAATCTTTTAAAATGTAATAATTTTACACCTTTTTTTACGCCTTTTTACGGCTTTACTTTAAAAAGCGTTCCGATTTTAAGATTTACAGTAGGTTTTCGATTTTTGCCGTTCGTTCCGCGTTTTATTACTGGAGTTTTTTAACTTTTCGTCCTAGGTAAATTATTTGTTCATGAAATTATTCGATTTATTATCGTATTTTTTATCGTTTATAAACTTGTTTTACAAACTTTTCTATATAGCTAGTAAAAGTTTTAATAATTTTTTTATTTAGTAACGTTAACTATAAATTATCGTTTTCTTTCTACTAGGCCTTATCTTTTAAATCCCATTAATCTTCTTTAGCAAAACTTTTAATTTTTTCTTTAATTACTTATCGGTTTTCCTAGTTTATAATAAAGGTCAATTAAACGCCTAAATTAGTAATAGCTTTCTAGCAATATTTTTCCACTGTTTTTTAAATTAATTTTTCTTTTATTTAGTAATTACATTATCCGAAATAATAAAAAAGGTCTCCTTATAAACATAAGTCTCTAGGTAACCAGTTTTATAATATTACTTTTTAATCGATTTTATTTTAATTTACAAATAATCGTAAATGTTGGTATTATTATTAATTATTTTTGTTAAATTTTTTTTTTAAAATCGAACCTTTTTTAATATATCCGGGTTATCTATTAATAAATCGCTTCCTTTTATTTTTAATAAAACTGGCACCTAAATTTGTTATAATAAATAATGTAAATCTTCGTATATTTTTCTACTTTTCCTAAACATAAAGCTTTATCCTATCCATAATATTATTCCAGTTATATTCTTATTTTCCATTCGTTCCTTTGTCGTCGAGAGCTTCCTAATACCTTAAAATACAGTCCCTTTTATCCTTAATAATCTTGTAACTATTTTTGCATTACTCGTTAGCTTTATTCCTGTCGATATATCTCTTATTAAAACTAAACGAATAATTTTTTTAAATATAACTTCTTTATTTTAAATAATTCTCGTACTATTGCGTTACTATATACCGTAACTAACAGTTATTTCGCGGCCGAACTATATTAATTAACTTTTTACTATTTTTATTATTATTTTATTATTATCTTTCGGGTATAAGGGTCCAGTTATTTTATTGTAAATTTTTAAGGGCTTTGTATTAAAAGGCCTTATATTCCATTTTGCCGTAATTATAGCATTTAATTTATAACTAGTTTTATTGTTAAACTGTTCCAATTTCCATAAAACCTGGTTAAGTTTTAAAAAAGGTAAAAAATATAGCTTATCCGTTTCCTTTATTTAATTTATTAACCTTAAATCGTAAAGAATACTAGCCCCTCTTTTTTTATCGTTTTTCGAATTATCGGTTATCGATTTTTACCGCCTCGGTAATATACTTATTTAAAATAATTAATCGTTCGAATTTAATAATTTTATCCTTAACGTTATCCTTTAAACCTTTATAAAATATATCGATTAAAGTATCGTTTTCGTTATCTACTTATCCTGCTTTAGTTAGTAAATTCCGGAACTTTACCGTATATTTAGATACCAGTCCTTTTTATTATAACTATAAAATTTTTTGCGCGGCGGTATATTCCTTATTAAAATTGTCGAAATTATCCTTTAATTTTTCTTTAAAGTTAATATAATTAGCAAAAAATTCCCTGGTAAACTTTTCTTAATTATCCTTTACGTATTCCAAATAATCCCTTATGGTTAATTTAAACCAGTCGAACGCGTTTCCGGTAAGAAACGTTAAAACAGCGAAAATCTAATATTCCGGGTTATTAAAGGTTAAAAATCGAAAATATATTCGTATTTAAATAAGGAAATTTTAAATACTACTCTTTTTATTATAAGGTTAAAGCTTTTTAACCTTAATTTTCGAAATACTAAAATCCTTCTTAATTTATTTCCTAAATCGCTAAACCTTAATTTCTAACTTTTTAAACTTATCTTAAAACTGCCAAGTAAAAGTATATGCTTTAATTTGAAAAGTTTTTTTAGTATTTAGAGCCATTTCGATAATTGGGATATTGTTTAAAGTTTAACAATATTATTAAAAAAAAACTTGTAACGTATAATGGCTAGGCTGGTTAATTAATTATTAAACTAAATTATACGGTTTATATTAGCAATTATATTACGGGATTTAAATAATAAAGATAACTTAGTTACGTTTAATAATACTAAAGGTATTTTAGGTAACTAAGTTATATTATAAGCTGATATTATTTAGGTTATAAAATACTAAACGTATATATTTTTCCTAACTTATTAGCTAACTTTTCGTAAATTAATAATTTAACTTACTGGTTTACTTTTCGTAAACTAATAATTTAATTTACTGGCTTACCCTTTGTAAATTAGTAATCCAGTTACGTAATCTGACCTACTTAAATCCTATTTCGGTTTACTGGGACCGTTTCCGAAGCCTCCCCTCCGTTAGGTCGTAACACCTTAAACGGCAAAGGAACATTTTATAAATAATTTTAAAAAAGAAATTAGCTAATTAGGAAAAATTAATCGCCGGAGGAAAAGTCGAATAAAAAGCTGTAACTTTAAAAAATAATAATATATAACGATTAACGCCATAAATACTTCAAGGCGTTAAGGGGGTATATGAACTAACAGGGGATATTAAACGCACCTTAAATACGGAAAAGGGTCTTTTAATCGGAAAATATATATTCCGTTACTAAGTTATATAACAGCTGTACGTATACGAGAAATATACGTAAATTAGCTTAATATAACAACATAACTAATATCCCTTATATCTGATAATAACTAATTAAGATCGATATAATCCTATATATTAAAAACGTACGTTTTAACTTAAAATTCACTATTAAAACGGTCCTAATTCTTAGGTCCGTTATAAACAACGGAAAACGTTAACGATACCGTTATTATTATAATTAATAAAATATATAAATAATTACTATTAATATACAACTTATATCGTTTTAATAATAGCTAATTAATTAATAATAACGCAAATTAAATAAATAAAATTTTTAATTATTAAATATACGGGATATTAGTTATAATGTTATATTAAGCTAATCTGCGTATATTTCTCGTAGGCGTACAGCTTTTATATTACCTAGCAACGGAACATATATCTTCCGATTAAAAGAACCCTTTCCGTATATAAGATGCGTTTAACACCCCCTGCTAGCTAACAACTCCGGCCTACTTTAAACCGTATAATAGGTTTATCAGCTTAACAACCTTCTTAGGGAAAAACCTATATATCTTCTTATTTTTTAAATAACTATTAAAATACTTTTTTAACATCCGAAATTATTTTATATAAATATTTTCCTTTAATTTACTATTTCAATACGTAATAATAAAATTTATCTAAAATATATACTACCTTAAAAAAACGGTAAATGTTATTAAAATTTTCTAATATATTACCCTTACGGTATTTATTATAATTTCGTTATATAAATCCTTTTATATAAATACGTCCCTTCTACTTATTTAATATTAATAAAATGCCTTTAAATAACCTTATTAAAAACGTAAATTTAAAAGTTCCGCGTAAAAGGTTCTCCTTAATCTCTATAAAAATAACCTTAAACTATATTTTACGTTTTAAATTTTTTATAATTTCCTTTAAATTTAAACCGTTATTTATACTAATAAAAAACTTATAAATATTAATATTTACTATATTAAGTACTTATTCGTATTTATAAACGTTTCGAATAACTTAATCGGAAATGTTAAAATTATTAAAACGGTTTTTATCGTTATTTAACGTTATTAAATTAAAATAAAAAGTATATAAACGACCTTTTTTTTCGCCTTTTTAAATTGAAGCTAACTTTAAATTTTAAATTAATTCTAAGGCTTTATTTAAAGCTTTTTAAATATATAACTCTTTTTAAAGGAGACGTAACCGTGGAACTAAATTAAACAAATGGATAAATTATGTTATCGGTTGCTAAGCTTTATTAAACCCCAACCTTATAGCCCTTATCGATAACCATTTTTACCGGAATTTTAGACGGTTTTCGCAATCCGGAGCAGCCGGACAAATTATTGCTCGTAATCCTTTTTGTATCGATCTAAAAGTTGAACTTTAACGTTTTTAAGCCCGTTATCGTTATCCTTTAGTTTTGCCAGTAATTTTTTTATAAGCCGGATATTTCTTGGTATAAATTTACGCAAAAACCGATTACTTCCGCCGTTTTGAATTAAATCGTATCCGAAAATTAAAAGTAAAACCCGATTTTTTTCGGATAAGTTGTTAATATCGACGGAGGTATCGATATATTTTGTTCGGCCGATTATTTTATTTAAATCGGGTAATTTAATTAAAACCGTTTCTGTTAAAATTCCGAAAATACGGAATATTAAGATTTTATATTCGGATTTAGCCGGCATGTTTTAGTTATCTTAATTAATAAAGGTTTAAGAAGCTTTGAAATTAATCGAGGTTAAAGAAGGTGGCTATCGTAAAACTGGCGAAAGGCTGCAAAACTATTTTATACGGACTTAAGGTTTACCGCGAAAAGCTTAATATCTCTTAAATTATTATTTAAGATTCCCCCTGTTAAATTAGTTAAAAAGTATAAGGTTTATTAGGGTCGAAGCTTGTTGGCATTACGCAAATAAGCCTTCTAAGCTAATATCAGTCGAGAAATTACGTATTTACGGGAACCTAATAATCGGTTTCGGAATAAAGCTTTTCGCGACCGAGGTACAATTTATCGTTACCGTAAAAACTATTAATAATTATCGTATTCGAAAATATTAGGTAAAGTATTTATTGTATTAATTATTGATATAATTACTTTGTATTTTTGGCTTAGCTTAGATAATACGGCTTAAACTTAATAACCTTACAAATATATAACTTAATAATAATCTTTTTCGAATATTTTCTTTTACATTTAACTTGCTTAATTTCCTAATTTATATCGACCTTAAAAATAACGTTATTATCTTTAATTTTTATTTTTATACTCTATTTTTAACAATATTTTCAACTCTTTTATACGAACTATAAAAATAATCGAATAATATTTTAAAGTTAAAAAGTTTACTTAATTTTTCCAGATTTTCGTAAATAATAATATACGGTATTATAAATAACTTATTCCCTTTTAATAATTGTATCTTATAATTTTGTATCTCTTAATAATTTAATAATATTCTCTTTACTTTATAAATTACTAGTTTTATTAATTATATACGTTATTACCTTTATTACGAAATTTTAAAAGTATATAAAAAATTTTATATATACGGAAATTATACTTATCTTATTTTATAAAAACTATATTTCTTGTTTTATAACTCCGTTTTAATATTAATTATATATATTAAAAATTATCAATATAATACATTTTATAACGTAAAATCTTTTAATTATTATTATACAGAATTTTTTATTACCGTTAAAACGTAAAATTTGTATTTTCTTACTTTTATTTTTTTCGTTTAATAATAACGTTATTAAACGTTTTATACCTTACGTAATATACGGATATAATTTTTATTAAACTTTATTTTTATTTTTAAATAAATAATACTTTTTATAACGTACTATATAAGCGAGCTGTACATATAAGCAAGTTGTATATTTTTTAATACGTTACGACAGTAAATTCGAATTAAATAATTATAATATATTAAATTAATTTAAACTAATCGGATTTTTTATCGTTAAATGTTTTTATATCTTCCTTATAAGTACGCATATTATGTTTAAGCTTGCCGTAAATATTATACTTCCGTTTTTTGGTTTAAATTTTTTTACGACGATTTTTTTTAACCGTTATTAATTACGATTATTTATTATTACCTTTTTTCGTAATTATAAAAGTTTATATTTTTTTTACAGTAAAAATTTTTTTTTTAAAAAACGTTTATTTTTAGTTTTTCGGCGTTTATTAAAGATATAGTTCGTTTTACGTAATAAGTTATATTTTTCCTAAAAAAAAGTAATTTCGTACAAAAATATTAAATTACTTTTTGTTAAGAAATTAACCGATTTAATTATTTTGGTCGGCGAATTACCTTAATAATTTTTGATTTTTTTTTGTAAATAACATTTTTATCGAATCGTTTCGATAATATTTTTAAAAGTTTTCGTAAATAGAGAAATAATGGAATTAGTAAAGGTAAGTAAAGAGACGGTTAATATAGGTATAACTGGAACTTTTAATTCGGAAAAAACGCGATTAAAATCGAATAAAATAAATTCCGTTTTTGCAAATTCGGATTTAATATTATCGGTTGTCATAACGGTTTTAAACGTATTATAAAAGCCGGCGATAAAATTTTTCTTAGTAATATAAGTAACGTAACGTTATATAAAACTTTCGATATGCAGTAAATAAACGCGTTTTAATACGGAAAAATAAAATATATTAAAAGGTTAAAACCGATAAAAAAAATAAGTAAATATATAAAATATAATAATATCGTTAATTTTGCAATAATTTTCGAATTTAATTAAATAATAATTTTTGTAACCGTTAAAAATAAAAAAATATTTCAAATTTTTAATACGCGTTTTAATATATTTATCGAAATGCTTAATTTATTTTAAACTTAATTTATTTATTATCCAATTATTTTCGTTTATAGTAATTTTTTAATCGGGTAAAAATAAGTTATCGGTAAATTAACGAAAAAAGTAGTTTTTCCCGGTAAGGATAATAAATAAGGGTAAGGTTTAACTTTAAAAATTAATAACTTATATTACCGTAAATTATTTTTTATTTTTTTATTACGTTTATTTAAATTTTTTACGTTTTTCGGTATTTATAATTATTATATTTATTATTATAAAAAAACTTATTAAAAATTTTGTTTCGTTAAAGTTGTAAATATTTTTTTCCGTAATGCCGTATTTTGTAATTATAATTTAAATAAATTTAAATTATTTATAAAATATTTTTAGATTTTCGTATAAAATTCGTTAATAATTTATTTTTCGATTTAAATACGTTTTAAATTTATGTTATTATTTAATAAAATTAAATATTTAATTAATTCCGATATGTTTTATAACGTGTTACGTAAGTAACAAATTTATTATATTTTTAATATATTAATGTTAAACGGAAAATATTTATATATTTAAATTAAAAATTCGTTCGACAATCGATTTTTCTTTAGTTAACGTTAATTTTTGCAAATTTAAAACGGTATCGGATTAAGCGTATTTATTATTAATTCGCGTTTTTAAGGTAATAAATATGATATTATAAATAAAATTAAGTTTTTTATAATTAAACTTCGGATTTTATTTTTTAGCCTAAACGGCTAGGTTTATTTTTGCTTTTTTTATAAACCGTTCTATATTATAATTGTTAAGAAATAAATAATTAAAATTAAAAAGTTAAAATGATAAAAAAAATGTACAGCTTGCTTATATATACAGCTCATTTATATGGTACGTTAACGTAATAAATTATTTATTATAAAACTAAAATAATTGTTATTTTCGATATTAATAAATTTTACGAACTTTATAACGTAATAAATAATTTTTTCTATATATTTTTTTCGGTTTTAAAAATTTATAAATAATATTTTCTGTATTCTTTATCGTTATATATTATATAAAAAATATTTTTTATATCGTTAAGGTTTAAATTTATCCCCGTAAACCTTTTAATAATTTATATTAATCGTTCCGTATTAAGATCATAAAAATAACGGTATTAAAACGTTTTTTTATAATTTCGTCCATTATTAAAACTTTCTCTTTTTTAAAAACGTTCGAAAATACGCGTTTTAAATTATTTATTAAGTTATCGCCGTTTTTCTTACCGGATACCTCTTTTACCACGTATCCTTATTAATAATTTTTATCGTTTACTAAATCCGAAGCCCTAATAATAAATTTAGTTTTCTCGTAAAATTACAGGAAAATTCCTTTCCGAAAAACGTTAATCGTTAATAATTAAATCCTATTAACACTTATTAAAGTATTACGATTTAAATAACCTTTTTTTATAAAATATCTTCCCGGAAAATACCTGTTAAAAATCATTAATATATATTGTATATTTAATTATTATTTCGTTTTTTTATTAAGCCCTTTTACAAGTTATTTACCTATATTAATAAAAATAGCAATTACGGGGCTTTTATTCGTTATAATTTAAATTCCCTTAAATTTAATATTTATTATAATATTCGTTTTAAAGTTTTAAAGTAATTTATTTAAATCATTTTTATAAAAGGAATAAATACATAAAAATATAACGCTTTTTATAATAATTTCTTTAAAATATTCGATTTTTTATAACTTAAGATAAATAACCGCTTACAGTAAGGGGCCAAATTAATCCGGTCCACCTTCCCAGCCACCCCATTTCTTTAAACTACTTCTTTATGATACCTTTATTTCAAAAATTTATAACTTTTGCAAATTATGGCCGATTTTGAAGCTTTTTGCGCCGACGTAATCGCCGGTCGCTTAAAAGGTTAGGATTTTACTCCCAGGAAAAAAGCTGTAACGGTTATTGCATATACGCTTAATATATTGCAACGCCGTTTAGCAGGGGCGTTTAAAACCGGCCGTTCCGTTATACAGAAAGTTATTAACGATTGGAAAAAATACCGTACTTTCGATTCGAAGAAAAAGATAAGTCGTACGGGCTTTATAAGGCGTTAAAGAAGGTGGATTTTTTGGTTTTGTAAAAAAAACCGAAAGGTTACGTATAAAGATATCCGGGACGTATTAAGGTTTAAAATTAGCACCCGTTTCGTTAAGCGTATTATTAAAGAGCAGAATTTCCGTAAATAAAGGTTTTAGAAAAAGATATTACTTTTTAAAAAAGCGGTAGAAGTTAGATATGTCTTTATATGTTATTAACTTAATTACCTTAAAGATTTGTTACGGGTACGTGGCGTTGAAGTTAGTGTAGTTTTTAACTAACGATCTTAAGTTATTTTTTCCGATAAATTTACTTACCAAAACTTTTCCAGTAACTTAACGGCTTAGGTATTCCGTTTTCCGTCCGAAAAATGGAATAAAAAGTTCGTAAACTTTAAGAATTACGTTAAAGCGAATATTTTTATTATAGTTTAAGGTGGGATATGGATCGGGACGGATGGAAAAAGGTGCCGTATATTTTTTATCGTTATGTAACGCGATTTAACGTTAAAACCGGACGGTTTTAAACGAGAAATTAACAATTGGAGTTACCGGAAAGCTTTGGGTAAAGGATTATTACCAATTTATAAACCTTGGCGATATTTTTAACAAGATAACGTTTTTATATATGTTTGCGAAGAGTTCCTAGATTAGTTGATGGATAACGTTATAAAGGTTTTTCCGGATTGGCTATTATATAGTTTTAACCTTAATTTAATTAAATATATATAGGCTGTATTTAAAAAAAAGCTGAAAAAATTGTTTCCGGAACTTTGGGAACTTAAAAAAAACAAACTGGATATTATTTATTTTATCGAATGTTTGCATAAAGCGTGGGAAGTTATTCCGGAGGCTTTGATAGTAAAAGTTATTTAGTTTATAGGGAAACGGCTGCGTACTGTTAAGAAGGTTAAGGGTTGGTATATACGGTTTTAAAGCTTAGAAACAGACGAACATAGTATTAGAACCCGTTTATTTTTACGATTTTATTTGATTAAAATACGTATAATTGAAGTTGTTGATGAATATTGGTGTTTTTAAAAGTTGTGGGGGTGGACCGGTTTAATTTGGCCCCTCACTGTAACCTTTAAAGCATTTAGCCTTTAAAGCTTTTCGGACTTTAAGGCGTTTAATTATTAAAACTCTCCGAGTTTTAAAGTACTTAATTATTAAACCTTTTTAAACTTCCTTTTAAATTATTTTATTATACCATTATATAAAATCATTAAGCTATTATTTTTTAATATAAATATTAAAGGTTTTTTCGTTTAATCGGTAACGTAATATACAAGCGAGTCGCTCGTTTGTTACGTAACTAATTTTATATTTAATATAATACTTATAACTTTACGAAAACGTAATAAAATTTAATATAATTTTGTATACCTATTTAGGATATAAGTCTATAGGGATCAGCAAAGTTGTATCCGGATCTAACCGGTTTTGGTAATGTTATTAATATATTTTATATTATTAAATATTTTATTAAAATCATTAATAAAATAGCCAATACGTGATAAGAATTATTCATATTTTATATACGGCTTTTAAGTAATATAGTAAACGTTATATTATTTTTTTAATTTTATAAATAATTTTGTTTTAAAGATATAAAAAAGTGGGTCTGATTTAGGGGCTAAAAATATAAATCAAGTTATATTTTAATAAATATTAATGCAGCAATTTTGCGATTTTACGTACTTATCTATTACGTAATAATTAAGAAGATATTAAAAAATGGCATAATTTAATATAACTTTCATAAATATACGGATTTACTTCTTATTTTTATATAAAAGTATAAATTTTAACATTACCTTAAAATAATTAAATATTAACGTTTTTAAATCGGGTTTTAATGATATATATCAAATTATAAATAAAAAATAACATTATAGTAAAAACTATTTTTAAATCGGTTAAGAAATGGTTATTTTATAATATTTTAAATTGATGTAAAGCAAGTTACGTGATAAACGAGCGACTCGCTTGTGTGGTACGTTATAGGTTTTTAAGCCTTTGAAAATAAATTATTTTTCGTTTTTATGTTAGCAGTTACAGTGATTAAATACAGGAATCTGGCTAAAAGCGTATGGTTATTCTAGGAAAAACTAAAAAAATCTAGGGGCAATCGCTTTTATATACATATTTAACTATATAAAAGATAATTGCTGGACAAAAATTATGTTAAGCAGTATCTGTAACCTTAACGTACTAACCGTAGGTATTTAAAAGCATTAATTATTAATACGCCCTTTTGCATTAAATAACCTTATTAACGTAATTTCTTAAAATTAAATTTAAAAGTTTAAAAAAATTTACTAAAAAGTCATTAAAATTTTTAGTTTATATAAAATTTAAACTTTTATTGTTGTTATTTTTATTTAAAGTAAAATTACGTAATTGGCCGTTATATTAAAAAACCGGCTTTTTCGTTTTACCGTTTTTTCGCAGCCGTTCCGAAATACGGGGCCTACTTTTTCCGAAATAATTCGGACCAGGTTAAGCGTTAATATAGGAAAACGTTTTGTATACGTTAATTTATTACGTTAAAAATTTTATAACTTTAAAAATCGGTTTTATTTTTTAACGGCAATACTAGTAAAAAATTAAAATTATTACTTTTTAAACCCCTTTTTATAAAAAGTTATTAAATAAAGTTTTTTTTCCGGTTAATTAAAGTATATTAATTATTTATAAACTATATATAAAATATTAACGCTTTTAAATAAAAACTAACGTAAAAAATTATAAATATATATAAATAAATAATTTTGTAAAAGCTTAAAACTTTAAAACTAATATATAAACGGATACTTTCGAGTAATCGTAAGAAAAATACCGCGGTCGTTGCTCTTAATAACGAAAAATAAGTTTTAATAAAAAAACGTCTTTTTTCCCGTATAAAGGGAATCCAGTAAACTTATTTTTGTAGTAGTTACTTTAATTAAATCTTAAATATCTTTTATTTTTTTCGTCTTTTCTTAAATTTTAAATTAGTTATAAACCTTTCGAAATTTGCTTTATTAAGTAATTTTATAAATTTATCGGTAAAATTATTTTTATTTTCTTTATATTAAAAACTAATATTTCCTTTTCGAACTTTTTAACGTACGTAATAACACTTAATTCGAATATAACGTTTTTTTCGTGTAATTTTTTTTTTTTTTTTTTACTTTTTTAAATGTATTTATATTATCCTTTAAAATAAGAATAAAGTTTTTAAATATAAACTTTAATTTTATTAAAAAACTTCTAATTTTAATTACCTTTAACACTGCTATTCCTGCTTTTACGTATTTTATTTCCGTAATATAGTTAATAATAATACTTTATAATTTTAAAATTTATAAAATAAGCGTTTTAATTA
Organism: Monosporascus sp. CRB-8-3; assembly: GCA_004155055.1. Lineage (NCBI taxonomy): Eukaryota > Fungi > Ascomycota > Sordariomycetes > Xylariales > Monosporascus > Monosporascus sp. CRB-8-3. The sequence goes on from QJNZ01000502.1 coordinate 36,548, forward strand.
TAAAAAATATATAGCCTATCGTAAATTTTACTAATTTGCAATTATCGGTAAAGTTTATATCTATTATTTTAAATAACTTTCAATTATTATACTTAAAATATAAATAATCTTTTTATAATTTCCGTTACCGAAAAAACATATTTGATATACCGTTGAAATATTTCGGTAATTTTTTAATATATTCCTAATATTAAAATAACAAGTTACTTATAAACCTTATTTAAAGTAACGTTATAAACGTTATATTTAATTTATTAGTATCACATAAAAAATTAAATTTCCTTATTCAAATCTTATATTTAAATATATTTTTTTTTTACTAATTATGCCGTTATATTTTATAACGTACTTTAAATAATTTTTAACGAATAATATAAGTTCTTTTTTTATCCCGTTTAAGTTCAATAACTTTAATAATTTTTTAATATATTATTATTAATTTATCTTAATATCTTCTATTAATAAAAAACGAACAATTCGTATGTTTAAGTACTAATTTGCGTTATTTAAATCCTTAACTGGGATGTTCTTAGTAATTCTTTCAGCCATATTTTTAAGACGTTATTTATTAAGGCCGAAAAACAGGAAGTTATCTACGTATACATTAATAACGTTTGCTATGTTAGGATTATAATATATCGCGTTGTCCGAAATTAATAAAAAAAAACTTTATTTCGCAAATATTTTTTTTATTTTTTCTTATTAAGTAACTCCGGTTTGCTTTAGGCCTTATAATAGGTTTATCAGTTTAATAACTTTTTTAAAGAAAAACTTATATATCTTTGTATTTTTTAAATACGTATTAAAATATTTCTTAATATCCGAAATTGTATTATATATATATATTTTTTAATTTACCGTTTCAATACGTAATAATAAAGTTTTTCTAGAATATATACCACTTTAAAAAAGCGACTAACGTTATTAAAATATTTTAATATATTGCCTTTACGGTATTTACTACGGTATCGTTATAATTAATTTCTTTTCGCTATGTAAATCCTTTTACGCAAATACGTACCTTATATTTATCTAGCTTTCTTGTAAACGTATACTTTTTCCTTAATACTTATTTAACATTAATAAAGTACCTTTAAACAATTTTTTTAAAAAGCGTAAATTTAAAAGTTCCGCGCAAAAAGTTTTCCCTAATTTTTATAAAAATAACCCCAAACTATATCTTTTATTTCAGGTTTTTTATAGTTTCCTTTAAAGATAAGCCGTTATTTATAATAATAAACAACTTATATACGGTAAAGTGCTATTAAGGTATTTAGCTAGCTTTATACAAAAAGCTAATCTATTTACTAAGTATATATATAAAGGATTATACGATACGACCGGGAATTACCTTTTTAAAAACCGTCCTTTTTTAGCTAAAGGCCGGAAAAACGTATTGCGGGTTATTAATACGGTAACTAACGATAGGATATACCCGATTAATTAATTAGTTTTTAACGCCTTTAATCGTAACTGGTCCTACTAGTTACCTTTTAATTGTCGCCGACACGGTAGCGAAGCCGAAGCCCTAATTGGTTTAGCTTCTTGTAGGCTGGTATCACCTAGAGGAACGGTAGCCCAAGCTGGATTTAAACCAGCTATTTTTTAAGATTAACCGAAATAAAGTACCCAAGCTTGTCGCAATTAAAAAAGACACCTAGGCTCCCGACTATTAAGCTATTAAGCTAATAAACAACTTATAAATATTAATATTTAATATATTAATTACCTATTCGTATTTATAAATATTCCGGATAACTTAATCGGTATTTTTAAAGTTATTAAGACGGTCTTTATCGTTACTTAACGTTAATAAGTTAAAATGGAAAATATATAGATTACTTTTACCTTTGCCCTTTTAAATTACGGTTAGCTTTAACTTTTACATTAACTTTAAGGCTTTATTTAAGGCCTTTAGAATATACAGCTTAAAAACAGTTTTTTTCGAACGTTCCCTTTTGCGTTTAACTTAGTTTCTTAATCCGTATCGTCTTTTAAAATAACGTTATTATCTTTGTTTTTTAATTTTACGCCCTGTTTTTAACGGTATTTCAGACGTTTCTATACGGGTTGTAAAAATAATTGGATAATATTTTTAAGGTTAAGGGGTTTACCTAGTTTTTGTAGGTTTTCGTAAATAATAACATGTAATATTATAAATAACTTACCGCCCTTTAATAGCTATATTTTATAAATATATATCCCTTTATAACTTAATAATATTCCTTTTACTTTACGGGTTACTAACTTTTTTAATTTGATCCCATAATTTTAATTAATTAAAACTATATACCTATTACTAAGGATATAAAAATAACTATTATCGGGTTTATATAATTTATTCGGTTTAAATACATCTTTAAAGCATTCGATTAATATTATATCCTTTACCGTAAACTAGCTTATTTTATTAATACTATACGTTATTACTTTTATTACGAAATCCCAGAAATATATAAAAAATTTTATTTACGCAAAAATTATATACGCCTTGTTTTATAAAAACTATATTTTTCGTTTTATAACTTTGTTTTAATATTAATTATATACGCTAAAAACTATAAATTCGATACTTTTTATAACGCAGAAATTGTTAATTATTATTATACCGAACTTTTTGCTACCGTTAAAACGTAAATCTATATTTTTTTACCATTACCTTCTTCGTTTAATAATAAAGTTTTTAAACGCTTTACAATTTACGTAATATACGCGTATAAGTTTTTATTAAACTTCGTTTTTACTTTTAAATAAATAATACTTTTTATAACGTAATAAATTATTTATTATAAAATTAAAATAAGCTTTATTTTCGATATTAATAAGCTTAATTAACCTTACGTCGTACGAAATAATCTTTTTTTTATATTTCCCTCGTTTTTAAAAATTTCTAAATAATATCTCTCCTATCTTCTTTTTGTTATATACCGTATAAAAATATTTTTTTATGTCGTTAAAATTTAAATCTATCCTTATAAACTTCTTAATAATCTATATTAATCGTTCGGTATTAAGGTAATAAACGTAACGGTACTAAAAAATGATTTTTTTATCACTTTATCCGTTATTAAAATTTTCCCGTCCTTAAAAATATTCGAAAATACGCGTTTTAAATCATTTACTAAGTTACCGTTATTTTCCTTATAGGATACCTCCTTTAATACGTATTCTTATTAATAATATTTATCGTTAATTAAATCCGGAACCTTAATAATAAACTCCGGCTACCCGTAAAACCACAAAAAAAATCTTTTCCGAAAAACATTAATCGTTAATAATTAAATTCCGTTAAGGTTTATTAAAACGTTACGATTTAAATAACCTCTCTTTTTAAAAAAATATCTTTCCGGAAAACACCTTAAAAAAATTTGTTACTATATACCGTATACTTAACTATAATTTCGTTTCTTTTTTTATTAAGCCTTTTTAAAAATTATTTAACAATATTAACAACAATAACAATTACGGGTTTTTATTTATTATAATTTAAATTCCCCTGGACTTAATATTTATTATAATATTTTTTTAAAGTTATTAATATTATTCTTAATATTAACGTTCGCTTTTAAATTCCAAAACAACATATTTAAATCGTTTCCGCAAAAAAAATAAACATATAAAAACATAACGTTTCCCATAAGAATTTCTTTAAAACGTTCGCCCTTTTATAACTAAAAACGATTAATCGCCTAAGCTTTAAAATATTCAACTATTAAAACTCCCCGGGCTTTAAAGCGTTTAACTATTAAAACTCCCTAGGTTTCCTTTTAAATTATCTTATTATACTATTATATAAAGTTCTTAAACTATTATTTTTTAACGTAAACGCTAAAAATTTTCCATCTAATCTGTATAAATTCTTTAAGCTGTTAAAAATATATTATTTTTCGTTTTTATTACTACTATAAACGTTACGAAAACTATTACTTTAATTATTCTATCCATTATTACCCTAGCATTAACTACGTTTTCCTTTTTTTCCTTTACCGTTTCTCTTCTTTTACAGCTTAAGGCAATCCTTTGTTAAATACTTATATTTGCCACAATTAAAGCAAAATAACTCTCCGTTCTTATTCCATACGGGCCTGTTATTTCGGAAGTTAGTATTATTATTATTATCTTTTCCCTTACCTCTTTAAACGTTATAAACTTCTCGTTCTTCTTTTATTAATACGATTATAAAATTCGCTATTAAAATTAACGATTAACTACTGGAAAAAATAACTAATCTACCTAAGCATTAATTAAATTATCTTATACTAGCGCCTAACTCGATTTTCTATAACAGTAAAAAACATAATAATCTATTCCTTTAATCCGAGCTTTATATTATAACCTTTAACCTTTTATAATAACTTTTAAAACTTTATAGTAAACCATACGGGATTTCCTCCGTTATATATAATCTTATTAGGCTTTTTCTAAAAAAACCTTTACCTAGCCTTATTTATAATTATGTAGGTTTTCTTAAAGGTCTTTAACATTTTCGTTCCTTTTTTAATACTTGTAATTAACTTTAAAAACGCCTTTTTATACGTTTTAATAATAACTTTCGCAAAACGTAACTAATTAAGATATTTTAGCTTTATTTTATCGTTATAATTAATTTTTTAAAGGTAAAATTTAAAACGTTACTTAAAGTTTTTAATTAATTTAACCTGTTAAATAATTTTCTTTATCTAGTAAAAAGTTAAAGCGTTTTTAACGTAACTTTACATTATTACTAAACTTTTTAAAATCCCTTTCTTTTTTTTAAGCGAACGCCTAATTCGTTGAAGTTAATTAAATTATTAAAGTTTAAAAAGTTACTAGAGATACAAGGGGAATTTATACAATAGGTTTTTCGTTTTCGGGAACTTTTAAATAAGTTTAAAAATAACTTATCCGAATCGTCAGGGTTTTTACGCGTTATATTCCTCTTTTTCCATAACTTTTTTTTTGTTTCCTTTTTTAAAAAATTAAGCTTTTTAATAAACTATTTCCTTAATTACGTTTCGCCTTTTCTTAAAAGGTTAATTTTTTTTTACGTCGTTCTCGGCAGTAATAAAGGTTTTTTATAAACTTTCCATTCTTTAAACATTTCGTAAAACGCTTTTATAAATCCTTATACTTTGCAATTTCCGCGTTATTTTTAATTAAAACGGTTCTTATTAAAATATTCCCCTAACTTAAAATATATTTAATAATCGTTTTATAATATTATTTATTCGTTTTATTATATCGTCGCCTTTTTTAATAAACTTTCAAATTTTTATTTTATTTTTAATTAATTTATATTTATATTTCCGTACTTTAACGTCCTTTTTAATCCTACTTAAGTTAATATTTAAAAACGTATAAAACTTATTTAATTTAATTAAGGCTGTTATTTCTTTATAAGGGTTTTCTATCTGTTTTTTAATTATTATTACTAAGGTAATAAGGTTTTTTCTAAGGAAATCTCGAAAACAGGTTTTTTTTTACCATTATACCCGTTATAAGCTTTAGTTCTTCCCTGTTACTATAAAACTTTTCGTTTTAAAAGTTTTTTTAATTACAAGAAAAAGAAAATAAGTTATTATTCGTATACTTTTTATTCCGTATAAAAACGAAACCCTTATTAAGCAAACTATTTTACTCGGTTATAAAAAACTACCTTAAAATACGATTTTATTATTTATTTATCATCGTTAACCGCTTAATTCTTTTAAAATTAACTAAGCAACTTCTTTTCAAATCTCGTATTTTCTTTATTAATTTAACCTACAAATAACTATTTCGTTTAACATATTACGATTATTAATTAACCCAAAAATATTACTATATTAACAGTTATAATAATTAAAAATAGGAATCTAGTAACAAACGCATAGTTATTCTAGGAAAAATTGAAAAAATCTAGGGGCAATCTCTCTTATATATACGTTTAACTATATAAAAGATAGTTCCTAAACAAAGGCTGTCCTAAGTAGCATCTGCAACCTAGACGTACTAGCCGCGGGCATTTAAAAGCATTAATTGCCGACATCTTATTATTATTATAAGCGTTATAAAAGTTATTACTTTAATTATTTTATCTATTATTACCTTAATATTAATTACGTTTTCCTTTTTTTGCTTTACCGTTTCTCTTTTTTTACAGCTTACGGCAATCCTTCGTTAAGTACCCGTATTTACTATAATTAAAGTAAAGTAGCTTTTTATTTTTATTCTATACGGGCCCATAATTTTGGGAATTATTATTGTTATTATTATTACCTTTTCCCTTACCTCTTTAAGCGTTATAAAACTTCCTGTTTTTTTTTCTTATTAATACGGTTATAGAATTCGTTATTAAAATCGTTAATTAACTGCTAGAATAAGTAACTAATTTACTTGAACATTAATTAAATTATGTTATACCCTTTACCAGCATAATCATTCGTAGCAATAAGAAATATAATAATTTATTCCTTTAATCCGAGCTTTATACCATAGCCCTTAATCTTTTATAACAACTTTTAAAACTTTATAATAAACTATATAAGGTTTCTTCCGTTATATATAATTTTACTAAGCTTTTTCTAAAAAAACCTTTACCTAACCTTACTTATAACTACGTAAATTTTCATAAAAGTCCTTAATATTTTCGTTTCTTTTTTAATATTTATAATTAACTTTAAAAACGCCTTTTTATATATTTTAATAATAACCTTCGCACGACGTAATTAATCAAATTATTTTAGCTTTATTTCGTTCTTATAATTAATCTTTTTAAAAGCAAAAATTAAAATATTACTTTAAAGCTTTTAATTAACTTAGCTTATTAAATAATTTTCTTTATTTAATAAAAAATTAAAACATTTTTGACGTAACTTTATATTATGAATAAAATTTTTAAAGTTTTTTTTTCTTTTTTTAAACAAACCCCTAATTTATTAAAATTATTTAAATTATTAAAGCTTAAAAAATTGCTAAGAATATTAAAGGAACTATTATGACGGCTTTTTCGTCTTAGGGAACCTTTAAACAAATCTAAAAATAATCTATTCGAATCGTTAGAGTTTTTACATATTACATTTTCTTCTTTACGTAACTTCTTTTTTTTCGCTTTTTTCTCTTCTTAAAGCATTAAACTTTTTAATAAACTATTTTTTTAGCTTTGTTTTGCCTTGTTTTTAAAAAATTAATCTTTTTTACGTTACTCTCGGTAGTGATAAAAACTGCTTATAAACTTCCCGCCCTTTAAACGTTTTATAAAGCGCTTTTATAAATACTTATATTTTATAAGCTCCGGATCGCTTTTAATTAAAATGGTTTTTATTAAAGTACGCCCTTAAATTAAAATAACGTACTATATAAGCGAAGCGAATATATAAGCGAAAGGAAAAAATTTTAACACGTTTTAACTACTTAACTTCAATTATTTATTTTTTAATACTAATGATATAGAACGGTTTATAAAAAAAGCGAAAATAAATTTAACCGTTTAAGTTAAAAAACGAATTCCGAAACTTAATTATACGACATTTACTTCTATATATTAAGTCGCCTAAATTACGTTATATAAACGATATAATAATAAACGTACCCGAGCCGATATTATTCTTAATTCGCGGAAATTAACGCTGACCGAAAAAAAATCGATTATCGAATAAATTTTTAATTTAAATACGTAAACGATTTTTGTCCGGCTTTAATATATGGAAGATATAACGAAATTGCTATTTGCTTAATATATTACGATATGCGTTAGCGTTTACTAGGTATTTAACTTTATTAAACAATAATAAAAACTTAAAACGCGTTTAAATCGAAAAATAAATTATTAAATAGTTTTATACGAAAATTTAAAAGTATTTTGTAAATGGTTTAAGCTTATTCGGGTTATAATTGCAAAATACAATATTACAAAAGAGGATATTTATAATTTTAACGAAATAAAATTTTTAATAGGGTTTTTTATAATGGCCGGTATAATTATTATTAATGTTAAAAAACGTAAAAAACTTAAATAGGCCTAATAAAAAATTGGAAATGGTTTATAGTAATATAAGTCGTTAACTTTTAAAGCTGGGCCTTACCTTTATTTATCGTTTTTACCGGGAAAAATTATTTTTTTTGCTGGTTTGCCGATAACTTATTTTTATTTAATTAAAGGATTGCTGTAAAAGAAAACGGCTGAACGATAAATAAACTGGGTTTAAAATGGGTTAAATATTTCGATAAATATATTCGAATACGTATTAAAGATTCGAAACGTTTTTTTATTTTTAACGGTTATAAAAGTTATTATTCGATCGAATTCGAAAATTATTATAAAACTAACGATATTGTTATATTTTATGTATCTACTTATTTTTTTTATTAATTTTAACCTTTCGACGTATTATATTTTTCCGTATTAAAACGCGTTTATTCGTTATATATCGAAGGTTTTATATAACGTTATGTTATTTATATTATTAAGGAAAATTTTATCGCCGGCTTTTATAACGTATTTAAAGTTATTATAACGACCGATAATATTAAATCCGGACTTGTAAAAACGGGATTTATTTTATTTAATTTTAATTACGTTTTTTCCGAATTAAAAATTTTAATTATATTTATACCGACCGTTTTTCCATTTACCTTTACCAATTCCGTTATTTTTTTACCTACGAAAACTTTTAATAATATTACCGAAACGATGTAACGAGAACGTTATTTATAAAGAAAGATTAAAAATTATTAGGATAGCTCGCCGACCAAGATAATTAAATCGGTTAATTTTTTAACAAAAAGTAACTTAATATTTTTATACGAAATTACTTTTTTTCGGGAAAAATACGGCTTATTACGCGAAACGAACTATATTTTTAATAAACGCCGGAGAATTAAAAATAAATAATTTTAAGAAAAGGGGATATTTATTATAAAGGAAATATAAACTTTTATAGTTACGAAAAAAGGTAATCGTAAATAATCGTAACTGGTAACGGCCGAAAGTAATTATCGTAAAAGGGTTTAAGCGAAGGAATAAAAATATAACGTTTACGGTAAGCCCGGATATAATACGCGTATTTATAAGAAGGATATAAAGACGTTTAGCGATGAAAAATCTGATTAGTTTAAATTGATTTATTACGTTATAGTTAATTAATTTAAATTTGTTGTTACGAGGTGCGAAAAATTATTCGCTTTGCTTGTATATTCGTTTCGCTTATATAGTACGTTATATTTAATAATCGCTTTTTAATATTATTTATTTACTTTATTATATTATCGTTTTTTTAATAAAACTTTAAATTTTTAATTTTACTCTTAATTAACTTTTATTTATATTTTCGTACCTTAATATCTTCCTTAATTTTACGTAAATTAATACTTAAAAACCTATAAAACTTATTTAATTTTAATTAAAGCTATTATTTCTATATAAAAATCTTATATCTGTCTTTTAATTATTATTATTAAAGTAATAAAACTTTTTCCGAAAAAATCTTAAAAATAAATTTTTTTTCCTATTATTGCGTTTATTATAAGCTTTTATTTTTTCCCCTTACTATAAAACTTTTCGTTTTAAAAATCCTTTTAATTAAAAAAGTAATTAAATTATTATTTATATTCTTCTTACCCCGTATAAAAACAAAATCTTTATCAAATAAACTACTTTATTCGGCTACAAAAAGCTACCTTAAAATACGTTTTTATTATTTATTTACTATCGTTAACTATTTACTTTTTTTAAAATTAAGGAAATAACTCTCTTTTAAGTTTCGTACCCTTTTTATCGAGTTAACCTGTAAATAATTACTTCGTTTAACGTATTACAGTTACTAATTAATCAAAAAATATTATTATATTAATAATTACAGTAATTAGATATAAAAATCTAGTAAAAAACGTATAGTTATTTTAAGAAAAACTAAAAAAATCTAGGGGTAATTACCCTTACATATACGTTTAGCGGTATAAAGGATAGTTCCTAAACAAAAGCTATCCTAAACAGCATCTACAACCTAGACGTACCAGCCGCGGGCACCTAAAAGCACTAATTGCCGACATATATTTAAAAAAGGTTCGTTATACTTACTTGTTAATTAGGACCTTCCATAGCTTAACCTAATAAATTCCTTTTCTTTAGCCGTAAATGCTTTAAAATGTAATATTAAGGTCTTATAATTATAAACCTGGTCTACTTTTTCTTTAATGATGTTTTAATATATACGTTATATTCGTTACTTTTTAAGGTTATATATAACCTTATAGTTATTTTTATAATACTTTTATAATCTATTATTATTACGTATTAAAAACCTTCTTATTAAACGGTTATTTACTAGCCTTAACTTATTTATCTTTTTTATATTACGTTTAATGCTATAATTCTTTTTTTATTAATAAACCTTAATAACTCCTTTTTAAGGCACACCTTAAAATATCTTTTTTAAAAATAATCCTTAAGCAATATAATGCCTTTAAATTCTACGTTAGTACGAAAACGAGCTTATTATAAATATATATTAATGTTAATATAGTATAAGAACTACTTTTATTTCTAATACCAGTTTTTCTTAAGCTTTAATATTTTTAAAATAAAACGATTAATAAGTTAGCTTTAAATATAGCTAATTATTTAAAATATAAAAAAGCCTTAAAATCGTAAAATAAAAAATAAACATTTTATATTATTTAAAAAAACGTTCGTCAAAGTTAATTTGTTCCTTAATTAATCCATTAACGTTAATTATTATTAAATACATTAAAAAAATTAATTACTTTAAAAAACGAATTTAAGCTTAATAATAAGGTTCGGATTTACGAGGTCAATATTCGATATAAGTAAAGGTTAAAAATTAATAAGATTTAAATAAAGGTATAGTTCTTTAATTATTAAAAAGCGTATATTAAAACCGAAAGACTTTAAATTTTAACCGTAATAAGTTATTACGGTTACTTTATATATTTAATGGCTATGAACGGCTTTTTATCGGATTTTTTTATTACTTAGATAATTATTAAAAAAAATACTATATTTAAAAGTAAAAATCTTGTTAAATTACCGCCTGTATAAAAATTTATAAGACGATTCCGAAATTATATAAAGTTTCGAAAAATGTAAGGCGTTACCGCCGAATAAATATTACAGAAAACATTTAATATTACCTTTAACGAAAAACTCCTAACTAAACGAGACTTTTTTAAAGCGCTTTAAATAATAATCGGAATAACCGGAATAATAATAATAACGGGAATAACGGAAATAATAACGATAATAATTATTTTAGGCCGAAATATTTTTATAAAATCTAATATCGCTTTAAGAAATACCTTTATATTAATAAAAACGTTTAATTTAATAAGTGGACCGAAAATTTTAAAATTGAGAAAAAAGTAAATAAGCGTATTTCAAAAATAACTTTTTAATAAAAAGTAAGTCGGAACCCCCCCTCACGCCCCACCCCCCCAACGCGCCACCATTTTCCTATATATATCGCCGAAATGGCTACATTTTTAAAACATTATTATAAATCTAATAAAAATAATAAAAATAAGAGATTTTCAAATTTAATTAAATACTTACTAGGCATATTTCTAAAATTTATTTATGGATTATGTAATAAGTGGGTTATTTAATAGCGTACTAAAAAATTAAAAAGTTAGATTTTATATAGGCTTTTAACATAAAATAAAAATTATAATATTTTACCTTTTATAAATTAAATTATTAATAAAACATATAAATAAATTTTATCAACATAAATTCAGGGTTTATTTTACAAAATTCATCCTTGTTTATGTATATAGGTATTTTATTTAATTAAATATTAACAAAAAATGAAAATTAGGCATAATATTTCTCTATCGAAATTCGAAATAATAACATAATAATAAATATCTTTATAACCAAAAACAATATTAAAGTGTAACTTAAAGATTTATAATCTATTTATAAAGATGTATATTATATTTTAAATTTCTATTTTTATCTATTTCTTTCATTTAGTTATTTAAGTTTTTTACTTTAACAGATTGGTTAGTAATTTGTATAGGAAAATGTTAAGGAAAATTTTTAAACACTTAACCGTTTATTTCTTAGCGTTAACGTTAAAAACATAATTTATAAATAATGTATTATTTTGATTATTTTTTAATTAATTTTTTACTGGTAATTACTTATTTATATCTATTTGAGTTAATTAATTATAAATATGCGATTTTGTGGATTTTATATGGGAAATGGTAGCGTGTTGGGGGAGCGGAGCGTGAGGGGGTGGTCCGACTTAATTATTAAGCGTATATAAAAAGAAAAAAAGTTATAAGCTCCGAATTTAGATTAATATTTTTCGTAGTAGAATTTTACATAAATTTATAAGTTATTAACGTTATTATCGGATATAATTTTAAAAAATTTACGCTTTTAAATATTTATTTAAATTTTTACCTTAAAAATCGTAAGATTAATTGTATTAATATAAGCTTTTTGCCAGAGAAAAATATTTCGATATTCTAAGTAAAAGTATACGAAAAACTTCGCTTATTATCACGGAAAAAAAATCTAATATTTTTTTTTTAAAATAGATATTTACATATCTTTAAGATAAATATTAACTTAATTTCGTACAGGTTTTTTTAATAGGTTAAGATTTGTTAAAATTACGAAACTAACGTTATATATTATAAGGCGTTAAAAACGAAAATACCGAAAATTAATTAAATTAAACGTTAACCCGTAATATATTATGTTAAAATAACGGCTAAAAATAAAAACTACGATATTATTATTTTAGCAACTTTTATAATAGTTAAAAAAATTAAAATTTATAATTTTAAAGGATAAGAGTGATTTTGAAAAAAAAAAATTATTAAAGCGAAAGCGAAAATGTTAATACGGAACCTTTAATTTAAAAATTCCTTTTATTAAAGTTAATTATTTAGGAAGACTTTTACGAAAATAACTTTTACTTTTTTATAAAACCTTGAAAAGAATACGTTACGTTATAATATCAAAAATTAAATTATTTAAATCCGAAAGCTTTTAAGAAGATAATATAAGTAATTACCGGAGCGAAAATTTAGCTACCGTCGAAAATTAATTATTAGGATTATGGTACTATAAAGGTATAAAAGAAAATCTTGCGAAAAATATAAATTTAAAAACGTAAGTTGTTTAATACGATATATGTTAACTTTTTCGAATTTAATAACGCCTTTAACGGACGTATAAAAGCGTTAATTATTACCTGCCTTATTATTAAAGTTAAAATTAGTTATATTTAAAACGAAAAAAAACCGTTTTTACCGTTTTAATATAAGGTTGTTAGGTTTAAGCTATATTATCCAGGCTAAGCCAAAGATACAAAGTAATTATATTAATAATTAACACGATAAATATTTTACCCAATATTTTTAAATACGGTAATTATTAATAGTTTTTACGGTAATAATAAATTATACTTCGGTTACGAAAAACTTTATTCCGAGACCGATTATTACATAATACCGATAAGCTTCGACCTTAATAAATTTTATAATTTTTAGCTTTACGGTTTAGCAAAGGGAATTTTAAATAATAATTTAAAATATATTAAATTTTTTGCGGTAAACCTTAAATCCGTATAAGATAATTACTTTGTTACTTTTTGTTAGTTTTACAATTTTTTAATTTCGATTAATTTTAAAACTTTTCAAACTTTTATTAATTAAAATAATCAAAATATACCGGCCAAGTCCGAATATAAAATCCCAGTACTCCGTATTTCCGGAATCTCGACGAAAACGATTTTAATTAAGTTACCCGATTTAAATAAAATAATCGGCCGAACAAAATATATCGATACTTCCGTCGATATTAACAACTTATCCGAAAAAAATCGGGTTTTGCTTTTAATTTTCGGATACGATTTAATTTAAAACGGTAAAAATAATCGGTATTTATGCAAATTTATATTAAAAAATATTCGGCTTATAAAAAAATTATTAACAAAACTAGAAAATAACGATAACGGGTTTAAAAACGTTAAAGTTTAACTTTTAAATCGATATAAAAAGAATTACGAACGATAGTTTGTCCGGTTATTCCGGATTGCGAAAACCGTTTAGAATTCCGTTAAGAATGGTCGTCGATAGGGGCTTGTATAACTAGGCAGTTTGAAATTACCTTAAAATAAGATACCTATAAGGTTAGGGTTTAATAAAGCTTAATAACCGATAATACAATTTATCCATTTGTTCAATTTAGTTTTACGGTTACGTCTCCTTTAGGGAGATTTACCGTTTTAATAAATATCATTGTTTTTTTTAAAAAGATAATCTAATATTAAGGTTAAAACGATTATATTTAATAATAAGATTTTTTTCGAAAAGAAATTCCGAAAATAATTTATAAACTTTTGAAAATACGTTTTTTAATTATTAATAATAACATTTTTTTTAATTTATAATTTAAAGTTATTTAAATACTTATATATATTATTAAACGTATACTTGTTAAAACTCTAGATTAAAAAATACGTATTTAGGTTTTTAACGAATAAATAGTTAAAAAGGATAAAATGTTTATTTGCAAAAAAGTTTAAAAACAAACGTTTCGAACGTAATTTTTTTCGAATTAACGATTTATATATTTACGGAAATAGCTCTTTAAGGAACTGAACGTTTAAAAAAGATAAATCCTAAAATGTATATTAGTTGTCTTATCGGATAGATAATTAATAACGTATATCGAGTATAGACTTTTTTGTAATAACGAATTATTCTAACTAAAGACGTTACTTTTAATAGTAATCTTTTAAATATGGGAATTATTAAAGGGGTGGGATATACAGTAGCGTAAAACGCATCCGAAAACGAATTTATATACGATATAATGATAATAGTTATAAATTTTTTTATTTAAAAAACTTGATAAGAAATTAAAAAGATAAAAGTTAATAAAATTTATCATTTATATTTACACGAAATTTCCTTTAATTCGGTAGTAAATAATAATTTTAAAAAAATTTCGAATATATTCTTAATTAAATAAATAATTCGGAATGTTAAGTTGTATAACTTTATTTACTTATACCCAAAATTATTATAAATTTTAAAAACTTAGATTATGAATAACATTATACGTTAGCGTTAAAAAAATTTAAATTATATTACCGGAGTTTTTTCATAATAACGCCCTATTAAATTAAATTTTTGAAATTAAATAATTATCTTTAAATCCGAAACGTAAACGGAAAAAAAAGATTACTTGCAATTAATATAAATTATATATTAAAATTCGAGTAACTTAGCATATATTTTACCGCGTTTAACGTTATATTTTCGGTAACAATAAAGCTAAATCGTTTTTATCGAAATAACCTCTCTTCTTTACTTAAAAACTACTTTAAAGCTCTATAATACATATACGCTAAATTTAAAAAAAACGGCTATAAAACGGAAATAAAATTAAATATATTAACAAAGTAGTTAATTATAATTATTATATGTTAAAACGTAAGTAATAACCTAAGTTTTAACGCTATTTTTCGGTTAATATAAATATTTATTTATAAATTTAATAAATACGGAATATTTTAAAAATTTAAAGTTAAAATTATTATATAAAATAACCTTTAACCTCGTAAAAATGTTAACGTATACGTTTTTACGTTAATAAAAAGGCTTTTTCGTATATTAATAATTATAAAAACTCGATTTACTTTTAAATATTTTTAATTTAACGTTATTAACGGATTTTTGTATCATATAATTAACGAACTAATATACGTACGTTTTTATAAAGATTCGTATATCTAAGTTATTATTTAAAGCTTTTAAAAGCTTTATACGGCGTAAAGTAATTATTGCTTTTATAATAACGAAACTTATTTTTAAGTATAAAAAATCTAAATTTAAATCTTATTCCAGATAATATATACGTTATAACTAATAATTAATTAACGTTATTTTTTCAAGTTAGCGATATAACTATAATATATAAAACTCGAAATCTAATACGTACAAAAAGGTTTTTATAAAATTAAAGTAACGTTTTTATATTAACGATTTAAGGGGTTATAATAATTTTTAAAAATACGTATTTTACGTAACCGTCCGGTTAAAACGGTATAACTAATACAGAATAATTATTAAGAAAAAATATATTCGTAATTCGAATGTTTAAAACTTAAAACACGTTATGTTAAAACTGTTAAATAAAGAAAAATTTAAAAAATATAAGCGAAATATTTATAACGTTAAAAAACCTATATTTCGAAAAAATCGGTAACTTATTTAATAAAGCGATTAATACTTATCTAGATATAATAAAAATCATTTCTTACTTATTACGATATAGTAAAAACCTAGGTTTTATTTATTTTAACGTTATTAATAAAAATTTTATTTTATAATTATTATGTACGTTACCTAATTATATAATATAATAATAACAAAAATCTCAACGTACGATGGTTATTATATATAAATGATATATTTTTCGTAAATAACCTTAATTATAAAAATTCGTAAAATTTTATAATGTTATTTTTCGGAAAACTTATTCTTTAATAAATAAATAAATAAGACATAGTTATTATTATAAATACGAAAACCGAATTATTAATCTTATTACAAATTATTAAAAAGCCGTTTTTATATAAAGACTTTTTAAAGCTATCGGTTTAAAATTAAATAAAAAGCTAGTTATTTAGATAAATAATAAGTAAACGATATAGCTAATTACGGAAAAAATAATACGCTTAATTATAATGTTAAAATACGTTAATATTTATAATTATTAATTTCGAAAGATTTACGTTATAAAAAAATTAACATTAAATAAATATTAATTAAAGCAATAATAATAGATAATTTTATTAAATTACCAATTTATCATAGTATTAAAAATTCGTTTGATTATTAAATTTTTAAACTGTTACTTTAAAACTTAAGAAAACCTAGGAAAATTTTATTTTATTTTATTATTACCTAGTAATTATAAACTATTCTTTTCGTTTCTTTTTAATTATTCTTTTTCGTCATATTTATCTTTTTTTAAACCTTAAATTACTTTAAATATTAAGTTATTAAAATAACTTTTTAATAAAGCTTTTATAATTTAACAATATATTATCAAGTTATAATACTTAAAGGTATAAGTTTAAATCTTATTAAAAATTATCTATCTTTAGATTCCGAAGCATTTCCCCGGAAGTTAAATATATATTTACCTTTTTAATTTTTAATTGTTTAAAGTATTACGGTATTTCCTTTTTAACTAATTTTTAAATATATAAAAGCTTTAGTTATTTTTTCCTAATAATTAAGGGAATATATTAAATCCAGCTAAAATCGATAAAATAATTAAACCTTAAATTCGTTTAATTAACAACTTACAGGAGGTTAATTTATACATCACGGGTATAATTTCCTCTTGGCTGTAACTGTTTTTATATGTATTTAAAGAGGGTTCGCTACCCTCACTTTCTAGCCAAGACCTTCTACAGGTCAACCTGATAAATTCCTTTCCTTCAGCCGTAAATGCTTCAGTGTGTCATGTCAGGGTCTCATACTCAGCTCCCCGCCCCCTGAAATTGCTATGCCTCTAGGGTATCCAGCGCCAGAGATACTTTTCCAAGGGCAGAAGGAGCGGCCGGCGCACATAGTGACGTTAGGTCGTTGACATGTTCGATTTCTACGGCAGTCGGAGACGGTACATCACTGGATTAAATTCCGTTCCTTGCTGTCCGCAACCTCAAAATGTTATTGGGACTCTTACCCGAACCTTCGAGGGCCATTTGGGGGAACAAAAATTTGGGGTAGATACCGGGAATTTGTACGCAGTAAAGAATACGTGCGGGAAACTTGGTGTTAGGCCCCGGAGCACCAATCGGCTTTACCATCAGTTCGGAATTCAACAGAATAATCGATTAAATGAAGGGATGAATGGCTCGATTGCACTGGATACTCAGATTTCTTAAAGCATTTACCCCCTGTCGAGAATCGCTTCACACAGATGACGTACTCCGACGACTCATGGGAGGACGTTAGTGAAAACGACTCAGATCTTACCGGAGATAACGCATCTTTTAAAAATCCGAGAATGGGCTTCGGGCAACAACCAGCGCGAGTGAAGTCAACTCATACCGTGGAAAAGCCGCAGCTTCCCCGTCAGACTCTTACTCCACATGCCCTACAGCTGAAGATAGTCTTCTGAAGATGGGCGATAAAAGTCCGGTTATTCCACCCGCGGAACCACGTCGGGTGATAGAACCAGGAGAGCGAGAATGGGCGAGAGACGGACGCGAAATATTGGGGATATATCGCTTATCTGATGATGCGGCTGAGACCATCTCCGGTCTGCTCTATCAGATGTTCAGGTACGATCTAAAAGAGCGGATCACCACGAGGGAGATTCTCAACGGGGTGGTTCCGAGAGACTAGAGAGGAGCAAGAGGCTGCTGCGAAGAAACGTAAAGCAGGGGAAGAAATAGGCCGGTCGAGTACGGCGAAAAGTAAGAGAAAGCTAGGGTCAGCGGGTGTGGGCGCTCCACAGATCTGGATAGGTGCGGAGTTCGAGTACGGGACGACTGTACCGCATTAATTAGGAGCTAGAGTTGGGCCGTGCCAAGCTACTATACTAGGAGAATTGCGTTCAACGACACGAGGTTATAGTGTGGCTATCAAGAGTAAGACTTGATAACTCGATGCCCTAAAGCCCTATGTTCCCAAAATTTCAAATAAACATTTGGAAACTTTCCCAGATCATTAAATACATCGAAGTACGAGCTAAGACACGAGCCTGCCTTCGCCCCACTGCTAGGTACGGCCCGTCCCGGCCTGCTTATCCTCAGCACTAACTTCACACCGAACCCTGAATGGATCCCTTCAAATCGGAGGTTGACCACTCCATGAGTTCTAACGGGTGTATTGTTCTATATTTTCCACCCCAGGACTCTTAGAAATCCACCGCCAGAGTCCAGACGCTCAACTAATCCATTCCGCTGGCGTGACTTCCTCTAAGCTCTATCTCGTCCAGCGTGGAAATGGCCGGCGCGGGAAAAATCGTGAGACCACGACTAGCTAGGGGATTGAACTGTGTGGTTCCTTGATTCTGCGGATAACCATAGCCAAACTGCTGCAGCATCTGAGGCTGCAAGACGCTGCGGTGGATCCGTGGAGGCTGTGCCATCTGGTGGCCACCGAACTGCTCTGAAATGGGCTTGGTCAGGAATCCATGTGCTGTTTCGAGCTCCCAAATATCATGATAATCGTGGAAGATTCGGCGGTGCGTGCGCAAGGATGGTTGTGTGGCTTATTTGGGATTCCGTCGGGACGTGGTGCCCAGTGGACCGGGAGCCTGATATGGTTGGCTGCGAGGTGCCTGCGCCGTGTATATGGCCACACGCATACAAGTAGCTAGCGGACTTATCTGCCAAGCCTCTTCCAATCGATGCCGCTTTGCCACACATATATTTGACAGACGCTATACAAATGCTATCATTCATAAGCTTTGGCAGCGTAAATTCCAGGATTAGGGAACAACAAACGCTCCTTCTGAGCAAGGGACCAACTGTCGGATGCGTCCCAGTTGTATGGTCTCCGGGCCCATAAAAGCGAAGCACCAGCGCCTTCAGCTCCCATAGGATGACAGTTTGGCCGTCCCCAGGTGAGCTCCAACTCCTCGGTGTTTTTCCTCTCGTTACGCAGCCTTCCTGACCCGGCATTGGCGGATTGGCCAGCTCCCGCAGTATACCAAATAAAATTATAATCGAGATCAGAGCTGAGGTGGATATCCGAAAATACGTTCGTACTCGCGGAACTCGCACACTCAGTACTCCCCCACAGTGGGAGGATGGAGATATCTAGGAATTTTAGATGCGACAGTGTCGATTCTACCCTGTAGGAAGAAGTAGATGTTACCCTGCAGACTCTGGACAAAATTGCTGGGACACCCCTACACCCCACACTAAAACGTGCCCAATTTCGTTAATATCCTTTTATTTCATTCGCAATTAAACCAATAACGTATTAACGATAATAATTTTTTTTTAGTATTATTATAAAAAGCAAAAGCTATAAATTATAATAAATATTTCGATATGTTCCTGCGATTTTTCTAAGTTAAGTTATATATAAATAAATATAATTATTAATACACTTACGCGGGCAATTATTAAAAACGCAAAACGCGTTATTAATTATTATAATATTAACCTTTCCGATCGCCAAATTTGCAAAACCCTAAACGTTTCCAAGTTTTTAAAAATCGTATATTACAAAATCGAAACGAAAATAACCGTTTTCGCAAAGCGAAAAAAAAATACGTTAAAAAAAAAATGATCCAAACGCGAAAACCTTCCATAACGACTTTCGTTTTCCCGAAACGAAAGGAAAAAAGCGCAAATTCGATAATACCGCTATCGAACTCGTAAATCACTTTTATTATCATACGCCGAATCCACACCTAAACCATCGTTTAAATTAATAAAAGTTAACCCTTAAAACTAGGGCACAAGCTAACTATTCCTTTCGCACCGTTTACCGCGCCCTCCAGCCCTTAAAAATCGAAACTTATCCCGAAACGAAAAAACCCAAATTAAACGAATCCACGAAACGCCACCGACGAAAACGAAACGAGCGAAAAATCGCCTTCGGATATTAAGCTAACCCTAAATAAAGGACTAAAGTTATATTACAAAACGAAATACACTTTAACTTTAAAAATAAAAATAAAAGGAACGTTAAAAAAAACCCCGAAAATACCTTCGCATAATAAACAGTATCTAAAGCAAATAAAAAAATTGACAAACAACAACGTAAACAAAAACAACGGCTTCAAAAAAAACGCTTACATTACAATCTACCCCTCGAATACCACGAAAAAAAAAACCCTTCATACTATAACTTTAACGGCAGCTAATAACTAGCGCTTACCGCTCTTCTAATACAAATCCAAAAACAATCGGGGGAAAATAAACTTAAATACGTATATCGCGATTATAAAATAAACCATACCTCTCGCACAACTTTATCTCGGGCGTAAAAACTTAATTATATAGCAAAATAAGAACTTTAACCATACGTTAAAAAAAACGAAAACGTAACTAACGAAAAAGGGCTACGTTACTCTTTATAACGTTTATAATAACCCCGAAACTAACCCCATCAAAAACGATATCAAGAAAATCAAATCTCATATAAAAAACAACCCTTATATTACCCTTAAACAATTAATTAATCTTACTAAAAAAAAATAAGATATAATAGATAAGCAAAAAACTAAGGGTTATTTCGAATCTATACCTAAACGGTAACAGGAACTTATTAACGGCGGAAAGTAACGTATAACTTATTAAAACATTATTAAATTATTATAAAAACGCAATTTTTAACTTTAATTACGTTACGTTATACAAATAACTATTGTTATCTTTTTAAATATGTAAAAGTTATATGGGGTTCGGGAATGTAGGGCGGTGGGGTGTCCCAGCAATTTTGTCCAGAGCCTGCCCTGGAAGGATTTGTATATAATAACGTACAAGGTAGGATCTAGATTAGAAAGTAGGAAGTATCAAGTATGTCTATTAATAATAATTTAAGCTATGGAATTTTAATAACAGCCCTAGAGATGATAATTTTTATATATACGTAAATAACCGTATTATTAAGCATATTATCCAGTTATTAATTTATAATTTCCATTATTAATTAAAAAATAAATAATAAAAGGATATAAAAGGATATAAAAAGATGCGTAACTCTTTTACCACCCTTATTCGAAGTAGACCCACTTTTCCGGAGGAAACCTTCGGATTTCTAAAGCCCCCCTTAAGGTGTATATATTTATTTAAATTTATATAGCTTAAATAATAGGAATATAGGAAGTAGTTCGATATATATATATTTACGTTTATTTTTTAAGATTATAAAAGTAATTCGACATATTTATATCTACCTTTAAAGAAGTATATAAATGGTTTAATATATATTATCTACGTTTATTTATTATAGTATATTATTATTATTAAATAGTAAAACTATACGGTAAAATATTTATTTTATATACTGTTATGTATTAATAATATTAAGTTTAGTTCTAAGGTTATTTAGCGGACCTTTATTTAAAAGCTTTATTAATATATTAGTAAAGTAGTACAGAGTTTAAAAACTTAGCTTTAAACTAGTTGATTAGTTTTACTTAGCTCTAAGTATAACGGCTAGGCTAGTTAATTAACTATTAAACTAAGTTATACGGTTTATATTAGTAGTTATATTGCGAGATTTAAGTAATAAAGATAATTTAATTACGTTTAGTAATACCAAGGGCGTTTTAAGTAATTAAGTTATATTATAAGCTAATGTTATTTAAATTATAGAATTAACGAACGTATATCTCTTTTATTACGTAAATTAAATACGTATTAGATTTATATAGTTTTAAGTGAATTTAAAAAAATCTATATTGCTAAGGGAGATTTAATTTACGTGATTACTTTATATAGGTTTAACCGTTTTCGAAGTTTAGGTTAGTTAGGTTATAATACGATTTTCCCCTTTTTAGGATTTTACTTTTAATTTTTTTTTTAGTAAGTTATTAACTTTTATTATAGCAGGTTATATAGTTAACCGTAAACCTTACCGTCATCCTTATTAAAAGGAAAGTTTCGAGTTTTTGGTTATTTATATTATTAAATTCGGTTTTAACGTTATACCGTATACGTTTTATTTTAACAAAGGTATTAAGTGTTAAATAATTAGAAAAATTTATTATTATAACGAACATATTAAATATGGTCGTCGCTATAATAGGTTAAGTATTTTTATTAATTCCCTACGTTATATTAAAAATAAAGGACCGTTTTAATAGTAAGAAAGCCGTTATAAAAGAAATTTTATGACGGCTTTAATAAAAAATAAAAAAAGATTTGGTACGTAAATAACGCGATATTAACGAGGTTATCGGTTGTTTTTTTCGTTTAAGGCGTTAAAAATTTTTTTTTTTACATTTAAAGGGTTAAAATCGTTATTTGTAAATTTTAATTTATAAACGAATTAAAAAAGTAAGAGGGTTTAAAGGCCGTTATTCCGGTTATAATAAGCGTAAAGGCGTTTAATTAGTTACGGATTACTAGTATTAATTGCTTGTTTTTAAGTAACGTAAATTAAGGCATTTTTAACCCTGGTAACTTTAGCGTTATCGGTAAATGTTTTTTAGTAAGCGTTAAGTACCGGTAAGGTTTTTAGTAGGTTTTTAAATGTTTTCAGAATCCGGGTGATTTTTTTATTTAATTAGGTATTAGGTAAGTTTTTTTTTTCGTATGTTAAATATTTTTTTAACTTTATATATATATATCTATATATATTTTAATAGTATCCGTTATTAACTTAAGTAAGAAAATATGAAAAATTAGATAGAGTTTAATTTTAAGTGTTAATTTTAATTAATAATTATTTTTTAAGATATCTTTGATAATTTTATATAGGCTAATATATTTAAAATCGAGTTTTTAGTTAAAACGTTTAGTTTTAATATTTTTAATAGCTAGATAAATTATTTCCCTTTCCGAGAAAATTGGTTCTTTTAATCTTTTTTAGTTATAATATTTATTTATCTAGTTGCGTACGAATTAAAGTTTTGTTTTTATTTTTTAATATAGTTGCTTAAGGTGATTTAAGGTAAGGATTACCTTAATATTAATTGGTTTTTCCTTTTGTATTTTCTTATAAATTTTTAGGGTAAAATTAAAGTTAATAATTACCGGAATCGTTTTAACATTATTATAGTAACTAGTATTATATGTTAATTATATAGTAAGTAATTTTTTTATTTAATTATTTTGTTGATAGTTAATATAATATCGTAAATTCGTTTTTAGTATTTAGTTAATTTCTTCCATTTATTTATTTATTTATAGTTTAAAATCGATCGATAGCTTATAATTTAAACTAAATTATATTATTAAATTTTATTAAAACTTTAAAATAAAAGTCGTACTTTTATTTAAAATAATTTTTGACAATAATCAGTATATGTTAAAAATCTATTAAAAGAAATTATATACTATTTATTCGACGTTTATATCCTTATTATAAGGTAGGAAAAAAGAAAATTTCGTAAATTAATTAACTATTATAAAGATGTTATCGTAGTGTATACCTGTAACTAGGTTTTTTAACAAAAAAAAATTTCGTAATAAAATTAAATATAATTGAATCTTATAGTCGTTCGGCAACTGGTAATGGCTATAATTTTCCGTACGGTTTATATCGTTTAGTTTTTATGTTGGTATAAATATCGTATTGGTGTATAACTTTTTGTATTATTAATTTTATTTTAAGGAAGTAGTATATTTGTTATAAGCGTTTTAAGGTTTTATGGATTTCTGGATATCCGTATAATTAGTATTCGTATATTTCTCGTATTAGATTTTCTTGATATTTTTTTTAATACGTAGATTTTATTTGTTTTTTAATTTTTAGGTAGATTATTATAGTATTATCGTATTTTTTGATATATATCTAGTGCAGATATTTTGATAATGTTAATATATTGTTATTATAAATGTTTTTTTACTATCTAGTTAAAGATAGTTTATTATATTTTTATCTTAAGATCTTTCAAGTTTAATCGTTTACCAAAAGTATTTGCTTTACTATTTTTTAATTTTTTACGATAAATAATAACGTAATTAATATCCGATTAATTTTCTGGTAATTATAAAATAAAAGATATTTTTGTAGTTTATATAAATTTTTATTTAATATAGGTAAATTATGTTGCATTCTTCAGGCTGTAGTTCTGTCCTAGCTTCCTCATTTCCAACTAAGGGGGGAAAAGCAACTATATATAACCTTTAGCTCTTTTATCCTTGCAATTCTAAGGCCATAAATCAAAGCCCTTTTAATCCTTTTAACCATTAACAATAAATTACTATATCTGCCGACACGCCCTCATGGCCCTAGGGTTGTCATAAAGCCATCTAGACCTCGCCGTCGCCCTAAAAACCATTAAAAAATCTTTCCATCCGTCCTATATAAATCCTGCAGCTTTTCCGGGATAAAACTAATTTCACATTCTGCATTACGCTTCGAGCTATTATTCTTCCGTTTCGAGCAATCCTTTGCCATGTAGCCGTATTTACTACAAATAAAACAAAGTAGCTAACTTTCCCTATTCTATAAGGGCTTATTCTACCGGTTCTGCTTCGCGTTATAATTATTACTACTTCCTTTTTTCGTATTTGCCTTCCCTCGAAATTCGGCGACAAAGTCGTTATATACCTGATTTACCGTTATAGTTAGGTATTAACGAAATATTCCTTTTATTCGACCTTTTTAACCGGCGTTATCCTAATTCCGAATCGAGCCGATAAACATAGTAACTTGTTATCCAGCATTAACGGATATATTAACTTCGTTATACCGCCGTATTAAGTTTTTAAAATCAACTATATAATTATAACGGCTAGGCTAATTAACTAACTATTAAACTAAGTCGTACGGTTTATGTTGGCAGTCGTATTGCAGAATCTAAGTAATAAAGGTAATTTAATTACGTCTGGTAATATTAAAGGTACCTTAAGTAATTAAGTTATATTATAAACTAATGCTATCTGGTCTATAAAATAATAAGCATATATATTTTTTTGTAAAATCCTAAATCTTTTATAGATCTTATTGTCTTTACAGATTTAAAAAGTATTAGATTTATATAAATTCGTTTAAATCTTCAAAACCAAAAAAAAATCCAAATTACGTAACTTAACCTACTTAAGTCCTGTTTCGGTCCGTTAAAACCGTTTCCGAAACCTTCCTTCCTTTAGGTCGTAACACGATTTCCTTTTTTTAAAAATCTTTACCTTTAAAGATTTTCTTTTCTTAATAAATCAATCCTTTATTATAAGTAATCGCGTTGTTAATCGTAAATCCCGCAATTATCCGAATTAAAAGGAAAACCTTAAATCTCTAACTGCTTATATTATCAAATTTGGTTTTAAAGTAATGCCGTATACGTTAACCTTTTAAAAAAAACATAATATCAAATAATAATAAAAATTCGCCGTTACAGTAAATATATCAGATATCGTCGTCGTTATAATAAGTCCGGTATTCCCATTAACTTTCTTCGCCGTATTAGAAAAAAAAAATCCTTTAAACTATAAAAAAGCTATAACGGAAAAAACCTTTCTGTATTTTTAACAAAAGCTAAAAAAAAACTTTACACGCAAATAACGCGACATTAACGAGACCATTAATCGTCTTCTTCGCTTTCGCCGCCAGAAAAAATTTCTCCACGCTTAAAAGGTAAAAATTATCAATCGTAACCTTCAATCCATAAACGAATTAAAAAAACAGGAATAACCAAAAGCAAACGCATCGTCCTCCGCTTAAGTCTCTATCCTGAACAACTGGTCCATTCCTGAAACGACCGGCTAGCCGTCCTTAAACAACATAAATTAAAACGTCTTTAACCTTAACGGTTCCGTCGTTATTAATAAAAATTCTTTAACAAACGTTAAACGCTAATAAAATTCTTAACGGGTTCTTAAGTATTTTTGGAATCTGGGTAATGTTTTTATTTAATTAAATATTAAGTAAATCTTTTTTCTTTTCGTATATTAAATATTTTTTTAATTTCGTATATCTTTTTTTTTCTTTCTACTTTATCTTATACCGTATACATTTTAATAATATTTACTACTAACTTAAGTAAAAAAATATAAAAAACTAGATAAAATTTAACCTTAAGTAATAATTGTAATTAATAATTATTTTCTGAAAATTTCTTAACGATCTTATATAAGCCGATATATTTAAAATTAAGGTTTTAATTTAAAGGTTTAATCTTAATATTTTTAATAACTAAATAAATTATCTCCCTTTCCGAAAAAGTTAATCCTCTTAATTTTTTCTAATTATAATATTTATTTATCTAATTATATACAAACTTAAATTTTATTCTCATTTTTTAATATAATTACTTAAATTATTTTAAAATAAAGATTGTTTTAATATTAATGAATCTTTCTTTTTATATTTCTTTATAAATTTCCGGGGTAAAACACAAAGTTAACAATTATTAAAATTATCTAAATATTATCATAATAATTAATATTATAAGCTAATTATATAATAAATAACTTTTGAACTTAATTATTCTATTTATAATTAATATAATATCGTAAATATATTTTTAATATCTGGTTAATTTTTTCCGTTTATCTATTTATTTATAATTTAAGCTAAATTATATTATTAAATTTTGCCAGAATTTTGAAATAAAAATTATACCTTTATTTAAAATAATTTCCGCTAATAATCCGTATATGTTATATATATATCGAAAAAAAAATATACGCTATTTATTCGACATTGATATTCTCGTTATAAAGTAAAAATTAAAAAACTTTATAAATCGGTTAATACTTACGAAAATACTATCGTAATATATACCCGTAATTAAATCTTTTAAAAAGGGAAATTTCGTAATAAAATTAAATATAACTAAATCCCATAATTGCTTAGTAACTAATAATAATTATAATTTTTTGTATAATTTATATTATTTAATTTTTACCTTAACGTATGTACCGCAATATTATATAATACTTTATATAATTAATTTTATTTTAAAAAAATAATATATTTGTCGTAAACGTTTTAAAGTTTTATAAATTCCTAAATATCTATATAATTAATATTTATATATTTTCCGTATCAGGTTTTCTTGATATTTTTTTAATACGTAAATTTTATTTATTTTCTAATTTTCGGGTAAATTATCATAATGTTACTATATTTCTTTATATATATCTAATATAAATATTTTAATAATATTAATATATCGTTATTATAAATATTTTTTTAACGTTTAGTCGAATATAGTTTATTATATTTTTACCTTAAGATTTTTCAGGTTTAATCGTTTGTTAAAAATATTTATTTTACCATTTTTTAATCCTTTACGATATATAATAACATAATTGAATTCTAAAAAATATTTTATATAACGTAATTATCGTTTAATTAAGTTTTTAATAGTTATAAAATAAAAAATATTTTTATAATCCGTATATACTTTTATTTAATATTAATTTCCTTTAAAATAATATTTAAACTTTTTAAAAGCTTTAATAATAGTTGAAAACTCCTTATCGTAAATGGGGTAATTCAGTTTAATACCGTATAATTTATAAAAATAAATAGTAACAAAATATAACCTCGTTTTATTATCTCATTAATAAATTACTGCTTTTAAAGCAAAATCTAAAATATTAGTCTCGAATTCTACTAATTTACTCGGGTCGTACATTATCAAAACGGGCTTATTTATAAAGGCGTCCTTAAATTATTAAAAAACCTTTTCTATAATTAAGGCTTATATAAAGCGTCGATCTTTCTTAATAAGTTCCGTTAATAACATTACGATTTTGTTAAAATATCGTATAAATCGTCGGTAGTAATTAACGAATCCAAGAAATACTTGCACCTCGGTAATATTAATAGGTATCTTCCAATCTTCTTAAATATAAAAAGTACTCTTTTCTACGTTACCTAAGAAATTGGCATCTTATAAAGCTTATAAAACTTTATAAACATATTCCGCGTATTCCTCTTCTATCTTTAAGTAAATAAGGATGTCGTTAAAATAACACATAATAAAGATATTAAAGTACTCTCGGAGTATATAATTAATTATCTGTTAAAAAGTTGCCAATACGTTCGTAAATCTAAAAAATATAACAAAATATTCGAACAATCCGTATTTTATGCTAAAAGTTATTTTTTATTCGTTTCCTAATTTAATTCGAATTTAATTATACTTTTCTCGTAAATTTAAGGCCGTAAATTATTTAACATCTTACAATTAATCCTTAATCTCGGTAATTAAAAATAATACTATCCTATTCTTAATAATAATATTGTTAAATTATCGGTAATTAATAACAAATCGTAATTTCCCGTTTTTTTATAAAACGAAAAATATTAAATATCTTATTAATAACTTAAAACGTTATATATATCCTTTCCGTAATTTTTCTTCCAAATAATTACAAAAAATATATTACTTTATTTTATTTAAATTATAAATAAAATAAAAAACGGTTATTTTATTATCTTTAAAAACTATCTTATAATCCTATTTACTATATTATAATAATTTTGTATCGAACTTTTTTCGGAAACACTTCTTATACTTATAATATTATAATAATACTTTCGTTATTTATTTTAATAATTTCTCGGGTTATACTTATAAATCGTCGTTTATTTCTCGAAATCGTATTTTAATATTCGCAATAATACGTTATATTCTTTTATTATACCTTTTATTTTAAATACATTTTATCGTTTTCAATAATAAGATTTCTATCGTATTCTTATATATATATTCGTTATATTTATCGATTAAATATTAAAATCTTAAATTTTCTTTATTTTTCTTTACGTTAAAAAATAAACAAAAACTTATTTAATGAATTTCCCAGTTAATTAAAAAATTATATTAACGTAATTATAATAATCTAAATAACATATCGCATCTTATTAATAAAATAATATCGAAATTCATAAGTTATTTTTTTTCTTTAATAAAAATCTTAAAATAATTAATCTCGTATTTAATTTATTTATCGTCGTAAGTAAAACTTTAACTTTTAGCATTTACGGCCTTATAAAAATAACTTTTCTTTTTTTATAATAAGTTTAACTAATTTATTATCTTTAAATTAATATAATTTATAATTATTACTTTATAATTTACCATTACGGTATACTAATTCTTTTTAATCCGTATTTATATCATAATAACATTATCGCCCGTTACTCCGATTATTACGTTTAACACCTTTTTGAAATATAATAATTTTATATCCCCTTTTAAGTTTTCCTATGGCTTTATTTTAAAAAGCGTCCTAATTTTAAAACCTATAATAAATCTTTAATTTTTACCGTACGCTCCGCATTCTGTTATTAAAATTCTTCGACTTATCGTTTTAAACGAATTACTTACTTTTAAAATTATTCGATTCGTTATTATATGCTTTATTATTTATAAACTTATTTTGCAAACTTTTTTATATAATTAACGAAAATCTCAATAATCTTTTTATTTAATAACGTTAACCATAAATTATTGCTTTTTCTTTATTGAAACTTATTTTCTAAATCCTATTAATTTTCCTTAATAAAACTTTTAATTTCTTCTTTAATTACTTATCGGTTTTTCTAATTTATAATAAAAACTAATTAAATACTTAAATCGGTAATAACCTTTTAGCAATATTTTTCCACTATTTTTTAAATTAATTCTTTTTTTATTTAATAATTACATTATCCGAAAAAAAAAGGTTTCCTTATAAACATAACTTTTTAAATAACCAACTTTATAATACCACTTTCTAATCGGTCTCATTTTAATTTACGAATAATCGTAAATATTAATACTATTATTAATCGTTTTTATTAACTCCTTTTTATTTTTTAAAGTTAAACCCTTTTTTATACATTCGGGTTATATATTAATAAATTACTTCCTTCTATTTATAATAAAATTAATATCTAGGTTTACTATAATAAATAACGTAAATCTTCGTATATTTTTCCGCCTTCCCTAAGCAAATATCCTCGGTCTACCCGTAATATTCCTTTAGCCATTCGTATAAAACCTGTTAATTCTGCTTTTATCGTTATCTCTTTTATTAAAACTAGGCAAATAACTTTTCCTTAATATAACTTCTCTAATCTAAATAATCCTCATACCATTATATTACTATATACCGGAACTAACATTTATTTCTAAGTCGGATCATATTAATAAATTTCTTATTATCTCCCTTATTATCTTATCGTTATCCTTTAAATACAAAAATCCAGTTATTTTATCGTAATTTCTTAAAAACCTTATATTAAAAAACCTTATATCCCATTTTGTCGCAGTTATAACCCTTAATTTATAACTAATCTCGTTATTAAACCGTTCCGATTTTTATAAAGCCTAATTAGGTCCTATAAAAAGTAAAAAATACGGCCTATCCGTTGCCTCTATTTAATTTATTAAATTTAAATCGTAAAACGTACTAACTTCTCTTCTCTTATCACCTTTCAAATTATCGGTTATCGATTTTTACCGCTTCGGTAATATACTTACTTAAAATAATCGGCCGTTCGAACTTAATAATTTCATCCTTAACATCGTCCTTTAGGCCTTTATAAAACATATCGATTAAAGTATCGTCCTTGTTATCTACCTATCCCGCTTTAACCATTAAATTCCGGAATTCCATTATATACTTAGACGTTAATTTTTTTTGTTATAACTGTAAGATTTTTTATATAACAAGACGTTCCTTATTAAGGTTATCGAAATTATCCTTTAATTTTTTTTCGAAATTAATATAATTAGTAAAAAATTCCCTAATAGATTTTTCCTGGTCGTCCTTTACGTATTCCAGGTAATCCTTTATAATTAGTTCAAACTAATCGAACGCGTCTCCGGTAAAAAACGTTAAAACAACGAGGATCTAATTTTTCGGGTTGTTAAAAGTTAAAAATCGGAAGTATATTCGTACTTAAGTAAAGAAACTTTAAACGCTGCCCTTTTTATTATAAAGCTAAAACATTTTAACCTTAATTTTCGAAATATTAAAGTCCTTTTTAATCTGCTTTTTAAATCTTAAATTTTAGCCTCCAGCTTTTTAAACTTATCTTAAACCTATTAGATAATAATAAATCTCTTAATTTAAAAGGTTTTTTTAATATTTAGGGTTATTCCGATAATTAAAGGTATTGTTTAAAATCTAATAATATTATTAAATAAAAACTTATAACGTATAACGGCTAAGTTAATTAATTAACTATTAAACTAAGTCGTACGGTTTATATTAACAGTCGTATTACGAAATCTAAATAATAAAAGTAACTTAATTACGTTTAATAATACCAAAAATACCTTAATTAACGAAGTTATATTATAAGCTGGTATTATCTAGGCTATAAAACTATAAGCGTATATATCCTTTTGTAAAATCCCAGATCTCTTATAAATCTTGTTATCTTTACAAATCCAAAAAGCATTAAATCTGTATGGATTCGTTTGGATCTTCAAAACAGAAAAAATCCAAATCACGTAACTTAACCTACTTAAGTCCTGTTTCGGTCCGCTAAGACCGTTTCCGAGGCCTCCCCTCCCTTAGGTCGTAATAATAATTTAACGCCAATTATTTTTTAAAATTTTATTTAACGAATTAAAACTAAATTTAAAAGTTTATTTTTTAGTCGATATTTTTTATTTTATATAAACGCTTTAATATTTTAATTATTTCCGTTCCCTTTATAAATCTAGTAATAACTGCTATAAAAATTTCCTTAACGTTAATAATAACCGCGGCGGTTAAATTAGCTTTATTTACTTAGGTAAGCTTTGTCGAATTATCGTTACGATATTTAATCGCTATTAAGGTTACCTAAATAACCGTTTTTCACATCTTCCAGTTATTACTATTTCGCAGCCGATTTTCCTTATTAAGCTTAATGTCGAAATCCTTTTAATCCAGATATATATCCTTTTTTTATCTCTTGTTCGACAGCGTGGCGAACGCTTTTACCAGTTGTTCCATATTAAAGCCTTCCGGCTAACTTCCTACGTTTTTTCTAGACGCTGTTCCTTTTCCAGTTGCCATCTTAGCTCTTTCTAGTCCTTTCTGGTAGTTCTCTCTCGAGTTCTCTTTCGAATCCTTTCGGATATCACTGCGTCGACGAGCCTCTCTTGCTTTTAATCGATAACGGCCACTGCGTACGCAAACGTTTCTCCAGCAACTAAAGGGACTTCAAAATCTTTTCCAAAATTAAGCCTTCGCAAATTCCTTGCTTTAAAACGCCCTTACGCCGAGCCTGCCGTTCCTAACCTTTTATACCGAAACGGAGCAATACCTCGAATATAATACAAAATAAGTAGATTAAGATATTAACAAACAAAAACCAGAAGATGCTACCATATAGGCAAATTATATTGCATTCTTCAGGCTATGGTTCTGGTATCCTAATT